>JADKXX010024415.1:0-34716 GCA_017310255.1 Butorides virescens | reverse complement strand
GTTGTTGTTGTTGCTGTTTTTCCATTTCCTAGCTCAGATGCACACTTGTGAATGCATAGCCTCAATTCTGTTTCTGATATTTGATGTTTCTTATTCTTTTCAGCCTTTCTCGCAATAGTGATACTATTTAGGTTCTTCTGCTATCTAGGGCTACACGGGTTCTCTGCTGCTCTGGGTTATGGACAATGTTTGTATATTGCACTTACAGAGTGCTTGCTTGTGTGTATGTAGCTGTGTAAAGATCACTGCTGAACCTGAGCTTCTATGGAAGACCTAGTTCTGGAGAGCATGGAAGGGAGATTTTTGTTATGTGCTGAAGCACTGTGGAGACTTGAGGACATGATACAAGCTCATGTGTGGTAGTGGCACCCCCCTCCCCACCAACAGTGGATCCCAGCAAGTATTAATTAATACAACGTGAAGTGCAGCCTGCAAAGGAGGGTGGGCGTTGTAAGAGAACAGAGCAGGTAGACTGATCAGACTGAACAGTAGAGGTCAGAAAGCTTCTAAACACTATCTGTAAAGTTGTGGATGCACACACTGATTGAGAGAGGCTGCTATTGTGTGGACACAAAGGAAAGAATAACCTGATGACTTGCCAAGTGGTGGACACTAGTGAGGCTAGGCTAGTGAGTGTCAGGAATGATTAAGCAGGCAGAGGAATATGGCCGGAGACAGTGTTTGTTTCACTATATGTGCTGGGGACATGGCCAATAATGTTGGTTAGATTATTCCAAATGGGATCTTGCATTTCCATGTTTTCGAGTCTCAATCCAGCATACCAGTGCACAATTTTGCAAAGCATGGTGTCATGGTGTAATACTGCGAGTTATGGCAAACTTACATTTGGAGCTGGAACCAAACTCACCGTTTCTCCAGGTATGTCTGAATTCTCAGATAAGATTCCTCTTGGAGGTACTTCTTTGCAAGGTATTTTGCCTGTTTTGTCACTCCACAGAATATTAGGAATAGGACTACAATTTTTCAACTGGTGTAATAAGAGCAAGCAATTTCCATGGCTGCATGTATATTTTCCCCTCTTTATTCCTGATGATGAACTAGCAGAAGGTTTATGCATGCAAGAGGATTTTTCTTGGAAAGTTGACAGGAAGTGGGCTCCTAAATCAAAAATCCTCATGTAGAGGAGAAGCAAAGGGAAATGGTGGAAGCCAGCATGGGCCAGCAAAATGCAGAGTGGTGAGACTTGTCTCATAAAGCAGTAGCAGGTAAAAAGGACTTTTCTAGTATGTGGGTGCCAAGACTTTAAGAAAACAAGACTCCTAATTTTATGCAGATACAAAATACAAGCACATATTGGGTCTTTGCTTTGGAGATCCTCAGTACAACTGTAATAGTAGGGAGTGGGTTTCTGTCATATTGTGAAGCATTATATAAATAGTGGAAGCTCAGGAAGCAAGCTTGTCCTTGAGAAAGATAGTAAGTTTGTATCACAGCCAGCCAGTCTTGAGTGAAATTACCTTGGACTTCAACATCCACGTGAGGCTTGGAGCACTTTAGAAGTGAAGCTCTAGAACTGTTGGAGAACAGTTTGACAAGTCTTAAAAGCTAGGGGTGGGATAGATACCCAGACAGTGAGGAAAGAGGTCAAGAAGCCAAGTCCATTACTGAATGACTTTTGTGGACAGGTGGAAAGGTGACCCTGACCATAAAATAATTTTCTCTGAACAAAAGAGCATAAAAAAATCTTTGCTTTGACAGTTGCTGCCACAAGTGTCTGCAAAAAAGCCCCCCCCAAAACCCCACACCTGTTCTCTTGTCTGAAACTCTTTGGAAAAGGGAAAGGATGGAAGGGAGATCCTGAGACACATTTTTTTTTAAATGTATCAATTTTTCCAAAAGTCTTAAGGATATTTTTAGGAGAATTTAATATCTAAATGTTTTGGGTTTACTTTTGAAATGTAATGCTTCCATTTCCTAAAGTGGAAGTGATTGTTAAGATAATTTCAAGAGGTTTTTGTTCTGAACATTAAAAACCACAGCAATATAAAGAAACTGTTCACTCTGAAAATGTCTGGGGAAATTCCTCACATTTCAAATGTCCCTCCTGACCCTGATCAAAAATATCTGAGAAAAATAAGAATCTCAAGTTTATATAGAGCTATCAGCAAAGCAAATGAGCTATAAATCAAGGCTCTGCCTGAGTGCACTTACATGTCCCCAGATTTACCATTACAGTTATGTCTGTAGGCGACTGCTCTGGATCTTGCTCTGGTCATGCTGTAGAGCCTTAGAGCTTCCTGAATGCATGCTGAAGCCTCAGAATTTAATGGCAGAATAAGCAATGCCACAAAGAGATTGTATACCAAAAAGTGTGCTTTCTACTTAAAAGCTAAATGGCAAATTTGCTCTGGAATCGCTCTTAACTAATTCAGATGGCAATCCAAGGGAATGGAGTGGTGCAATTTGTACTATGCCATCAATCACTAGGTGAGCTGTGAAGTAACAGTAAAAAACCTAATTTCTGAGAGAGGAATCTGACTGGCAGACTAAATAAACAACGAATGAGATGAAGACTAGAACTTGTGATGCAGGTGGCTTTCTGGAAGCAATGGGATAATTATGGTGGAGGGGAATATTAAGGAACAGGTGTTTAGAAATGTGAAAGATGCAAAACACCATATGAAAAGAAAGTCATTTGGAATAAAAGTCCTAGATAGATGGATCTGTCTAATCATAGAGATAGATAGGATTTCTTGTGGTGGAGTATTTGATTGTTGAAGGTTCCATTCAATACCACTCTGGATATTCTAGAGGTCTGTGCTATTGTGTGACTACAGAAGCAGTTACAAGCTCACATTTGTATCTGGGATGAGTATTCTGGTTTTGCCAGGTACATTTAACATGATTTTTTGCCTAATTTGCATGATCGTTGTGAATACACACCAAGATCTGCGAAATGGCAGCTGTCAAAGGCATAGCAGCCTGAGGTCTCACCTTAATGAGTGAAATTCATTCCAAGCAGCTTCGCTGAGGCTGCTGCAGGCAGGCACAGTGCTTTCAGTGATTTTCCATCAATTGCATTCCTCTGGTAAGCTAA
This sequence comes from Butorides virescens, assembly GCA_017310255.1. Taxonomy (NCBI): domain Eukaryota; kingdom Metazoa; phylum Chordata; class Aves; order Pelecaniformes; family Ardeidae; genus Butorides; species Butorides virescens. The sequence continues at coordinate 31,658 of JADKXX010024415.1, read as the reverse complement.
GACAAAGCCTGGTTTTGCTCTTCTGCCAAGTAAATCATGTGGATTTGTTCTCTCCTAAGGGTAAATCCATGCCACTTCCATTGGCCTCAAGCAAAGTCATGGATGATAGAAGTCAGATAAAAATGCATTGAAATAGAAGAATGGCTGTAATATCTGTATTGCTGGACATGAACTGGCAATGTGCACTCAGAGTCCAGAAAACCAACCACGTTCTGGACTGCATCAAAAGAAGCATGGGAGGTGATTCTCCCCTCTACTCTGCCATGGTGACAGCCCACCTGGAGCACTGCATCCAGTTCTGGAGTCCTCAGTACAAGAAAGACATGGACCTGTTGGAGCGGGTCCAGAGGAGGGCCACAAAAATGATCAGAAGGATCATTTGCTATGAGGAAAAGCTGACAGTTGGGGTTGTTTAGCCTGGAGAAGGCTCTGGGGAGACCTTACTGTGGCCTTTCAATACTTAACAAGGGCTTATAAGAAAGATGGGGACAGACTTTTTAGTAGGGCCTTTTGTGATAGGACTAATGGTAACGGTTTTAAACAAAAAGAGGGGAGATTCAACCTAGATATAAGGAAGGAGTTTTTTACTATGAGAGTGGTGAAACACTGGCACAGGTTGCCCACAGTGGTAGTAGAAGCCCCATCCCCAGAAACATTCAAGGTCAGGTTGGACAGGGTTCTGAGCAACCTGATCTTGTTTGCTGCAGGGGGGTTGGACTGGATGGCCTCTAAAGGTTCCTTCCAACCCAAAGCATTCTATGATTCTTTGACTTAGAAAATATCCACTTATGGTGATTATCACCATTCTAGCTGATCTTTGCTTGTAGCAGAATCCCACCAAAGAAGAATGCACTTATAATGCTTTTAACATCAGTGTTGGAATGGGAACCGGGCTGATGAACAGACACTGTGTTATCCACAAGTACTGCAAGTGGATTCTCTTTGCAATAGGGACTTGAATCCAGATTTGACAAGCTGTTGCAGCTACAAGACCATACCTAATGCTTACTCATGCTACCACATATCTAAGTGGGAGTACATGAATCCTGAAGTAATGGAGTTATGAGGCTCGGATTGCCTTTGCAACTGCCTGTGAAGCTCTAAGGTCTCGACAGCATCACAATGTGCCATGGAAACCTGTAAGAAGATAACTGTAACCAAGGTCAAAGGGGTTCTTGCAAAGGTTTCCTGGGTCATGTGAACTATGGGGGTCGGGGAGGATACAAGCTGACATTAGGGAAAGAAACCTTGCTGGTGATCAAGGACAGGTGGGTAAATGGTGAAACATTCAGGAGGAAGCTTGGACTGAAAGGCTGTGGCTCTAACTACACGGCACAGTGAACAGGAATTTTAGGTGATGTTACAGATGGAAAAACACAGATTGTTCCTAGTATTACCCCGAAAGGCAAAATACAGTCGTAACCAGTGAATTAATGAACAGTTTTTAATTTGCTCTCCCTGTATCTGATCCTGATAATTTTCTAATAGATTTCTTTGGTACTTTGATGGTGACTTAAATCAAGGTGTTTTGTCATTGCTTCCTTAAGTTATTCCCTGCTCTGGAATATCTATTGACCTGGTTGCAGTATGTGTTGGGAAAAACTGTTTACATTTTTGTAGAGGTTGACACCAGTGTGCCAATCAGGCATATGTGAAACTCACATTTGGAACTGGGACCCAACTTCTTGTTACACCAAGTAAGTTTGAGCTTCCTGTTCCATATTAACACCAGGATTGGCAAATCATTTGTTCATTGGGTAGGTGGACTAAGGACTTCCATGGAAGCATGTTGGCATCCTGGCTTGTATCAGAAATAGTGTGGCCAGCAGGAGTAGGGAAGTGATCGTGCCCCTGTACTCAGTGCTGGTGAGGCTGCACCTTGAATACTGTGTTCAGTTTTGGGCCCATCACTACAAGAAAGACATTGCATTGCTGGAGCATGTCCAGAGGAGAGCCACAAAGCTGGTGAGGGGTCTGGAGCACAAGTCTTATGAGGAGCGGCTGAGGGAACTGGGGTTGTTTAGTCTGGAGAAGAGGAGGCTGAGGGGAGACCTTATCACCCTCTACAACTGCCTGAAAAGAGGCTGTAGTGAGGTGGGCGTCGGCCTCTTCTCCCTGGTAATGGACAATAGGATGAGAGGAAATGGTCTGAAGTTGTGCCAGGGCAGGTTTAGGTTGAACATTAGGAAAAATTTCTTCACACAAAGGGCTGTCAAGCACTGGAAGGGGCTGCCCAGGGAAGTGGTCGATTCCCAATCCCTGGAGGTATTTAAAAGCCGGGCAGATGAGGTGCTTAGGGACAGCGTTTAGTGGTGGGATGGCAGGGTTAAGGTAACGGTTGGACTTGATGATCTTAAAGGTCTTTTCCAACCTAAATTGTTCTATGATTCCATGATTCTATTCTATGTTCCAACCTCTTTTCAGCTTCCTTTGACAAAACTCAGTTGGAATAGAGATACTGTCTTGGAATCCAAGGAGTGCTTGGCTGTGGTGTGGCACTGACCCACTACAGGAGAGAACAGGTAGGGAAGATGGTAATGTTCACATGGGTTTAATAGTCATGGCATGGTGCAGCCACACATGGAGCGCTGCAAGCAGTTCACACATGGCTGAATGCTACATAAAAAGTTTAGTGCTTTTACAGAGTTTCTGGCTATTAAAGTTTTCAGACTTGATTTTTGCATCTCTAAAATAGGATATGGAGGTTATTCCAACTAGTGGCTTAGAAATAAAATTTTCTAACTCTCAGCCTAAGGGAATATGCCATGATATTTTGGGTTTAAAATCCAGAAGTAAAGTCCCCTTCAATATTTGTAAACACTGATGTTAGAGTGTGAGCAGTCAGGAACTAGAAAAATTGTATTTGAAAGGGGAACCAAACTTGTTCCGATACATGGTAACTCTCTTTCCTTCCCTCAGTTATATTTTAAAATGCTTTAGAAACCTGAAAAGATGGAATGAAATTTCAAATATCTTTGTGTGCAATCCTCTGGTAGCCAGCTTTCCCACATATTTTGGATGAGGAACCATTGGAATATGCAGCTGGTAGGCAGGAATTTATTGCAATGCTTCTCATTGAGTGTGAAACTGAAAGATACAGTAAATTTGTGTTTGGGAGAGGGATTAGATTTAAAGTCAACCCAGCTGAGTAAGATTTGGAGAAGGATGGACTTTGAAGGTGCGAAGGTGGGAGCAGTGTCCACTGCTTAGTGCTTCTGAATAGATCTACCTTTATGGAGAATGAACATAAATTCTAGATGAAGAGTGGAGGAAGGAGTGAAAGCTGAAAGAAAATGAAGACAGGATTATTTCTCAACGGGGTGCTTGTGAAGATGGAGCAGGGAGACTGGGAACAGTGGGAAATGAGACAGCATCATCAATGTTTTAGGTTAATGATGTTGGCATATGATTAACATTAACTTCTGAGTCCTGCCAGGAGGTAGTAGTATTTTGCCTTAGGTTGAGGGGAAAAAAATTAAGGGATACCTCTGGGTTCATGTTTAAGTCTCAGTTTCACACTGCATTGTGAAGAAATTCCCCAGGTGACTTTTGTCAGATGACTTAGAATATTTGCAATGATTCAAACTCAGGTGCGTAGGATGCTGGAGCTAGGAGAGTAATTTTTGGAAATGGCACAAGGCTATGATCCCAAATAAGTTACCTAATTAAATGTACCCATTAGATGGGCTGGTCAGGAAAGGATATCATTTTGCTGTGAAATAGACATCTACACCTGAGGCAATTCCACGAGTGTAAGATCAAAAGTTTGTCTGACTTTCTGATAGCAACATAAAAATTACCTTCCCCTTGTTTTTAGAAAGGGATTTTAGGTTGATTCTTTTGAATGGATTTTTTTCTTACTCATTAAACAAATGCGATTTTTTTGGCTAGCACTACATGAACAGTTAATCTCTAATTCAAAAAGTTTCTTTTTTTAAGGTGAAATTATTTGAATTGAGGCCTAGATGACCTTTAAAGGTTCCTTCCACCCCAAACCATTTTATGATTCTATGAATTTTTTTCTAGAAACTAAATCTCTGGCATATAAAATTGGAAACTTGTTCTGGCAATTAAAGCCCACTCTGATTTTGGAAGAAAAAGCACGCAACAGTATTCTGTGAAAATGCCAGAGGTACTGCAGGGGTTCATGAATGGACACTTCAAGCCTTTTTGTTTCCAGACAATTGTTACACAGATGGGTTAAGCCACCTTGGGAGCTTTAAAGGGTGGATTAGATAAGCAGAAGTGCTCCTTCTGACCTCCAAAAGTCTTTCCTTAACATTGTTGAAAGGAGCAGCAAAGGAGAGCACAGTAAATATCTCCAGCAGTTTAGGTGATGAATGAACAAATCTATACATGAACACAAATAGAGTATTACTTCCCAATATGGAATTTAAGAAACTTAATCTCAGCTTTTCCTTAATGTAAACACAGGCTATAAGCCCAGGATTTATCCTGGTTTGGTACTACAGAACCATTTACTCCACTGAGCACTTGATTTCTCCTCATGTACTGGGTATCTTCTTCTATTAATTAAGCTTTAGTTTTGGTTCAGCTAGAAATCTTCCCCTTTACAGATTTGTGAGAAAGATCTTGGGTGGTTTTGGTAGTTTGACTTCCCCAAGTATAATTACGGAGGCAATGACAAACACATTATTGGGATGGAGACCAGAATTATGCCTGAACCCTGTAAGTGAAGCAGCATATTTACATTTGCAAATACTGAATCTCTGCATAGAGTCTTTGTAGTTTGGATGGCTTGGCTGACACTGGACTAGGACCTGGCTTCTTTTATCCAAGTGTCTCAAGACATGAGCACTGGAAGTCTAAAGAACGGCTCAGGTACTAAATGTGGATGTCTAGCCTTGCTGTAGACATCCTAGCATCCATGCAGGGCTCGCAGATTTCACAAAGGACCTCTGGTAGACCCTTTGGAACCTCCATTGGAGGACAGGCAGCAAACATCACTAAGTGCTTGTAAGTCCCTGGAGTTGCTCCCTGGGGTCAAGTTTAGCTGGTATGAGTGTGTGAGGGGGTATATACTTCCTCTGAGTTGGGTGATAGCTCCAGGTTGACTTTAGCTGTGCAATATCACGCCTCAGGCTGAGGAAGGTAAGAGGATCAAAGACCTCTGTCACACCAGTTTCAGTCTCACCAGAGATTCAGTGAGTTTGCTTTGGAGGGAATGGAGAATGAGATAAATCTCTGCATAATATAAGCTGCGTGTGAAACCAGTTCAGGATTTCTACTGCAGCTTGTTTGGAAAAAAGGAATGGGTCTCAGTCTGGTATTGGAACAGGCTTCTATTGCTCTCTCCCTGAAATCAGCCTTTGGAGTTGGCTTTCTCTGTAGACTGGTAAGGAATAGCATTTCAACAGCTCCTGTGCTTCCAGCTGAAAGATAGCCTTCAGTAAAGATTAAATTAGGCAGGGTGGACAGCTCAGAGTACCATGATTTATTTCTCAGTCTTTCCTGCAAATAGAGGTCATAAATATCAATACGGCATCTCCAATGCATCCACCAAGTCATTAAGACAGAATAACAGGAAACATAGGTCACAGTGCTGTGGTAGTAATAGCTGACATTTACCAAGACTGCTATCCGCAAACTTTCATAACAGCATGCAAATATGCAAAGGAACTTATTGGAAAAAGACCCCAGTATGAGAACAAAACCAGCCGACACTGAGCAAGAATGAGAAATGAGTGTTTTGCAAAACAGGTGCTGCTGAAGCGGCTTGCAAAAAACAAACCTTGGATTTTTATCTGCTTGAGATAAAAGCATTGCACAGATTGAAAGGGAGAAAAACACAGTAATTTGGAGAGAGGTGCATATGTAGCTCTTCAGAAGGTATGGTACTCATTATGAGAGAGAAGCAGAACAGCTTCATCAGTCCCTCCACTTCTCTTTTGTATCCATGTAATCCATGACAATGATGTACCCTGGTTCATCTGTATTTTATACAGGGATCTATCATCAAGCTTTTTATCTGCTCCTGTTGTCCTCTCCCTAACAAACGATCTCTGAAATCTATTTCCAAAACAATAACTGGGAGCATGGGAGGTAGGGAGTGGGATTGAGGGAATCAGAACGTACATTAGACTGTACTCTGACTGCATAGTTGGGAAAGAGATGGTCTCGTCAGTTTTTCCAAGCCAGGGCAGAGCTGGGATAGAAGAATTGCAATTCAGGAGAAGGGACAGAGAATGCATCATTAGGCTTTGTGGATCAGGCTTTTTCTGAGATCATACTAATAAAGAAGGATGGTTGTTTCTCTAAGGTGCTGACAACTGGCAACTAGACAGGTGAAAAGTGTTTATCTCAGTAGTAGAACTGGGTCTGCACCTGCATGTGATTTTGAGATGGTTTCTAAAAGCCAAGATTTAGTCCAAACTTCCCCCATGGGAAGAAATTAAGACTTCTTAACTTGGGAGCTAAGCTGTCTTTAGTATCTCTACAAAGTTTATCAGTGTGGTGAGTGAACAGGGATGAAGTAAATATTACTCTAAACTCTCAACCCTACACAATAACACTTTTTCAGTTTATAAATGTGAACCGAATCTCCGGTTCAAGCCTGTGATTGTGAAGTCCAATTGAAAATGCAGCCAGAGGGTTGCTGAGAGCCCCAAAGCTGCATTTTGCTATAGTGTGTCTTCAATGATCTCTCACCTGTTCAGCATTAGAGTACTACAATGCCCATAGCATTTTACTATTACACGTGAACAAAGATTTAGGAAAGGACCTTCCCAAAGAATCAGACTTCAAGAGCTGGACAAAATGAGATGTATGCTTAGAGTACAAGTTGACAAAGCTAAATGTGCGAAAAAGTTCTTAACCACAGGTAGTGTTTTGATATGCGTGGAAAATCCTAGTCTAGATGACTTGTTAGCAGAATTTGAAGCAAGAAAACAGAAATAAACCCAAGGTGTCTTATATCTGCAGGTTTCAGTTGCCCAAGTCCCTCTTCTGCGGGGCAAAATTTAGTGAAAAAATCTTGCACTGCACTGTCAGGAGGTGGAACATAACGAAACATTTGTTTGTCTCATCTTTCCCTGAATGCAGACATGTGTTCCTACTTGGAAGTGGCTTTCCTAGCTTTCTCCTGTAGGAACCCAATTAGCTAGGCTGATGGCAAATGTGGACACCCTTAAGACTTGGTAATTCATCCACTTTACCAGGACAGGTGGATGAAGTGGGATTTTGAATGCCAGTGGCGGATTTGACTACAGTTTTGCAGAAAAGGCCCCTGGGCTGCTCAAGTTCTTTCCAGACACATTACATGTCCCAGCAGTGAAGCAAGGAGTGCTCTCTCCACCTGTTATACACATTCCTGAATGCATCCAGGCCAAGGTCCACAAGGAAGTCCAAAGTGCAGAGTAGTGTTGAATGAGTTGTTACAGAGAGGAATGACTGGGTTAGATATGGACATCTAGGGTGCGGATGCCCACATGAGCATCATCTGAGATGCTCTGGGGATCCTGCTTGACCAGTCTCTGTGTCTCCACACAACATAAGTTAACATAAGTCTCACCTAGCTCCTGCATCATCTGTTGTGGATGCCTTGGTTCTTTAAAGTTGTCCTAGCACGAGATCCCTATGATCAGGCAAGCTTCCCACTGGAATAATGGAAAAGCCTCCATACCTAAGTGTCTGTATGTTAAGACTGAAGGAACTATGACTGTGTAACCTCATCTAATGTCTCTTCTCTTCTCCATTTTTAGATGTTACTCCATCTCCTTCGGTCTACAGGCTGATCTCTAACGATGATGAGGATTTGGAAATGTGCCTTATCACAGATTATGCCCCTGAAAAGCTTTCTAAGTCATCTGATAAGCAGACAGATACTGTTGTGGAGGTGGAAACATCTGAGAACAAACAGGAAGCAAGCTACCTGTCAACCTATTGGGCCAGGAAAGATGAAATGCAGTGTGGTGCAAATTACGAGGGCTTTGGAGAACTGGAGGGCGAGGATCCTGAAAGTGGTAATGGCATTGTTCAATGTCTGTGCAGGGCTAGTGGTACTCTGGTGTCTGTGCTATTAGTAGGAGCAGGATGTGTTCACATCTCCCAACCCTGCAAGCAAATTATGCTCCCACATGCCAGAGGAACATTGCCTTGTTGCCTCCGTTGTCTTTTGCCTTCCTCCTTGGTGGAAACAAGATTCAGTGTCAGTAGTCTGGTACAGTCACAGAAGAGAGATCTTAAAATCACACTGTGGAGGATATAAAGCTTGAAATTCCTGTGTCTGATGGGACACTAAAACCTACTCTGCCCTGGTGAGACCTGACCTGGAGCCCCGCGTCCAGCTCTGGAGCCCTCAGCACAAGAAGGACATGGAACTGTTGGAGGGGGGCCAGAGGAGGGCTACAAAAATGATCCGAGGGCTGGAGCACCTCTCTTTTGAGGACAGGCTGAGAGAGTTAGGGCTATTCAGCCTGAAGAAGAGAAGGCTGCGGGGAGACCTGCTTGCGGCCTTTCAGTACTTAAAGGGAGCCTATAGGAAAGATGGAGAAAATCTTTTTAGCAGGGACAGCTGTGACAGGACAAGGGGTAATGGTTTTAAACTAAAACAGGGTAGGTTCAGACTGGATATAAGGAAGAAATTCTTTACAATGAGGGTGGTGAAACACTGGAACGGGTTGCCCAGAGAGGTAGTGGAGGCCTCATCCCTGGAAACATTCAAGACCAGGTTGGACAGGGCTCTGAGCAACCTGATCTAGTTAGTGGTGTCCCTGCTCACTGCAGGGGGGTTGGACTGGGTGACCTCTAGGGGTCCCTTCCAACCCAAAACATTCTATGATTCTAATTAGACCATATTTTATGCTTGCCCTGAAAACAGGAGAAATTAATGTTTATGGGAGGGCTTACTGACCAGAAACTCTAATCCAGCCCTTCTAAGTAATCTTTATGAACTTCTGAAGACGTACATTTCTGTTATTAATTAAATTTATTGTTACTCTCTGCAGGTGCCAGTGCTGTCTGTGTTACAGGAGTGTCTCTACACTTCAGGACAGGTATGTGCACAGCATTTTAGGAGTAAAGCTCGGCCTGATGAAAGGACATTTCTTCCCAAGTTTTTGCTCATAGGGTTAATGCAGTCTTCCAGATCTAAGCTGATGATTTTAAGCCACCAGTGTACCCAGTGCCTACATGTTCTTGCTAGGACTGAGCAAACAACTGCTCCCCATCACAAAATGATTTAAGGTAATGCTATGAGTCAGCCTTACAGGATGTCTATCTGCGTTTCAGACTTCAGAAGAGTTGTTTTTATTTTTGGGTGCACAAACACCCAATGAAAAGATAAGCGGGTGGTTTCTGCAGGGTTGCACTGAAGAAGCGGTGCCTCTGAGCAAGCTTTGCTTCAGCTCCTGGCTGTGGGAGCTCATGGAGCTTGTGGCAGTTCTGGAGCTCAAGCAATCACTGCTCCTGCTCGTTCAAAGGAGCTGAGCCTGCCTCTGCGCTTGCCCTGTTTGCAGAATAGCTGTGCTTTTGCAAATGTGCAGCCATGCTGGAAATAAACCGGCTAGCCAAATGTTTACAAAACACCACTTCAGAAAAACACTCATTGGTAAACTCGGCTGATTTTTCAACCATTTCAGAGAGAGGTTTTCAAAGCTAAACATAAATTGACTTTTTGATGACAGCTCCCTGCTTCCCCCATATACATCAATGTATTTTCAAATGAAAATGACTTTGTAACTTAAGATTAATAGAAAATCCAAATAGACTTTTTGTTCTTTGAATAAAATTTAGCTTGTTTTCCCCCTGCCCATCTTAAAAAAATTTAGGGAGAGGAAGGAGGGACACCTCCAGCATCCTGGGTTCGTAGCACACTGCATTTAAAAGCAGCTAGATGGCTGGCAGACTTGCATATTGGCTAATTAAGTGGTTATTGAATGACAACCTCTCTCTTGAAACACAAATTGGGTGAGAAAGCCCTGCTGACTATCTGTTAGCTGTCCTACCCAGCCACGCAAAGTGGAACAGCTTCATGAAGAAGCGCTTTTAAGTCTGCCTGGAAGTGAGGAAGTCTCAGTACTCTTGTGACTTTCATTCTCTCTTGCTTTTACAGATGAAAACCTGAACATGCTGTCTTTATCACTGCTGGGTCTGAAAATAATTTTAATGAAAGGAATAATTGTTAATGTGGTGATGACGATGCTTATGGGGAAAAAAAGGTGAGTATGCCTGGAGGGTAGGAAGGGCTCCGACAGAAAGCATTTGGGTCAGCTCAGTAACTACGAACATTCCTCCTCGCTGTCGTAACCGTTTATGCGGTCTGTCCATACACCTTTTGTCTACCAACAGTAAAATCCCTCCACGCCTTTGGCCATATAATTGGTTTTGCCCACCCTTCAGGTCTATTTTCCTTATCCACATGCAAATTTAACTTTTTTCTTCTTTCTAGGTATCTCTCCCTTCTATTTCTACACCTGTCCCTTCCTTTGTCTGCATTCACTCACCAGGTTCATCCCCTCACCAGTGTCCAGCAGGGAAAGTTTGATGATTATTGACTTTAAGATCTCAGACCTAATATAGTAGTTTTGGCCCAGTGACTCTTTCTCCTCTTCCTGTAGTCTGAACACTCCAGGTCTACAGTCACGTAGCTACGACTGTATCCCAAATGATGATCTAACACACCTTTATTTTTGTTACAGGAATGAAAGTAACCAGATGGTGCAGTCCTGAAGTACCAAAAAAACCTCTGCTGAGGAACCCTTACCAGAGCATCATGCGCAAGAAGGAGCAGAGGCATTCCTGTTACAAGGGGTAGCGCTTGCTGTTGCTCTGTATCACACCAGCCATTATAGTCTAAATTGCTTTATTTGCATTTTTATAAAGCTACTCAAAACTAAGCTTAAAATTTCCAGCGTTCTGCTTTCCCAGATGCCCGACTCATTTAGCGTGACCATGCCTCTTTTTGCATGAAGCACAGTTCGCTGTAACTACAAACTGCCGAACATCACTATTACGTGCGTTAAACTGACTCACGATTTCTGTGTGGGGCAGTATTTGTTGAAACCTGCAAGCTAAATATCACTTGAATGTGCTTTTTTCATACTTTGGTGGCTTTTGGGTGTCACTTCTTCGAGTGCACCCCCCCCAGGCACCATTTCAGTTGCAAACAAAACACTGAGAAGTGGAGGAAGGCTCACTCAGGGTGCTATGGGCCACGCCCTGCTGTCATCTGCTAGATCAGAGCAAGGTATCTTTTTTTTTCCCTAGCAGATACACTGCTAGGTCTCCTAGAAGTCCTGAATTCAGTGACATTCTCGCTTCATTATCACAGAGCGAAAGATTTTTTTTAGTGTTTTTAAAAGGCTATCTGGCCTTAACATTTTCTGAATTTAAACCAGTTTAAGAGTTGGCTTTGCGTTTAGTAAAAACACAAACTACTGTTGTTCTTTTTGTTTGGTTCTAACAACCTTAGATTTCCCTATTTCTTTTTATAATTATTGTGTAAAGCTGCACTGAGCTATTTCCCTGCCTGTGTGTGCACGCATTGGAACCAGTGCATACACATGACATTCGCATGCTGCTAATTCTTGAGTTGTACTGGCAACCACACTGATGTCTTGGCATTTCTTTAGGCCTTTGGCTGCTATTAAACAATTATTATAAAAAATAAGGAACTTGTCTGTCTCTTGTCTCTGTAGCTTGAGGAACTTGCTGTACTCTTCAGATGAGCTTTAGGAAGGAGCCTGGCCTTTGGGGTGAAGGAGGCAAAGGGCACCCAGACCCTCCTCTTCAGCCTGACTTGGCCACCAGGTGCTGTATGCAGTAACTGCCTGGATTCACCATGGTGAGGTGGGGAATGGCTACAAAGTCCCTTTCCAGGACATTCTTGCTGTGCCTGGGTGAAGACAGCGAGGCTGGCTTGGAGGGAGGGGAATGGAGGAGAGCTCCTCTCCTGCCAAAGTAGACTCTGCTATGTGAGGACAATGGTAAAACATGGCTTGCCCAGAGTGAGAGGACTAGCAAGCAGTCCAGGTTCTTGAAGGCAGACATCTACTGCTGTGGGGAGTGCAGGAGCCTGAGGTGCCTCTAAATGCCCCCAGCTCCCGAGTGCCACTGCAATTGGTACCTGCTTTGCATTAATGGCACCAGACAACCAGCTTGCACCTCTGGATTCAGCCTGTCCCTAGCAAGACTGGAAAGGAAATTTTCTCCATTTGTGACATCAATTTCTCTGTCTTCTTCTGAAGCACCAGAGATTCCCCTGGAGAGAAAAATAAAAAGGATGCTCTGAAAGAAACATGCCCTCCCTGCAAAGCTTGAGCTGTGCTTGTTCCTCACACCGGTGCCCAAACTGAGTGGCAGGGAAAGCCTCTCCAGACTGGTGGGGTGACTCCTATTCACAGGGTATTTCTCACCCTGCTGGATTCACAGCCATTGCAAGGAACTCTGGGTTTGGAAAGGCTCGAGCTTCAAATGCTTTTAGCCAAAAACCCTGGTGCTTCATGTGGGAGAGGGTCCCCATGTGAAGGCCATGCCAGCATCCCCGCCGGAGGATCTGACCCCACAGTGCTGAGCAGCAACACAACAAATTCTCACTGGTGTCCTGTCATGGTGCTGCCACCTGACCATTTTGCTAGTGGCCTGTCAAAGGGTGACAGAGTTACTGACCCCTCCTGCCAAGCAACAGCTCCAAACTTCACCGGTCCATTACCCTGATTATTTTATAGCACAGATGTTCTGGGACTCATTCTCTTGTCTGTCCCTTGGCACAACAGCCATTCTCATTTCTCTCCAGCTGCAGAAGGCCCATAGCTCTTTAAATGCTGGTTTCCAGGCAGCTCTTGAAGCTTACATTTTGCTCACGATGAGGTCTGCCACACCACAAGGGGACAGCTTGATGAAGCTGCCTAAACCGTATTTGAAACACAAAGCAAGTCATTGCATTGCATACATTTCCAACTGATTAACTTCATTCCATGTGCCATCCTTCAAGGATGTGGAAGAAAAGTTCCCGTGCTCATTTACCTTTAACATCATTTTTTAAAATTAATATCCATCTTAAATTTTTTATGTTGCACTTCAAACCCACTCCTAGCAGCATGGTCAAGAAGGAAGGCATGCGGCCTCTGTTTCCACATCTCAGTCTCTTCCAGGCTAAACGACCCCAGTGATAAGATTTGCAGAGTGAGGGGATGAGCATACAGCTAAAGTTAAATGTTTTGACCAAAGTGACTCTTAGGCTGTGATCTGCAAAACACCGTGTTTGTAGATCTAGTTCAAAGACACTTTCAGATATTGGGCTTTCAATTTTCCACTGCCACAATGTGCCCCCCCCCCCCCCCCCCCCCCCCATTGCACTTTGTTGTTTATTTCGAGAAAGAAAAACCGCAGTGCAAAGCAAAGGCAGGAAATAACACGGTAAGGCAGGACGTGGAAGGTGTCTCATGGCCCAGGTGGGGCAGGAGGAGGCCGCAGCGCCGGTTCCATGACGCCACAATCGAGATCTGGGTCACATTTTGATGCTGCTCTATGCCCTACCGCAGAAACCACTTCCTCTGGAAAGCAGGGCGCAAAACAGGGGGTGGGGGAGCAGGGATGGCGTGGCACGCGGCAGGGAGGCGGAGAAAGGTGTGGAAAAGAAGAGCAGACGTTAGGCCACAAGCCAAAGTCAAACAAGGTCAAGGCCCCCTCCCTTCCTGCCCCTCACCGCAGCACGCTCTTGGGTCTGAGGGAAGTTGTTTTGGGTTCAGTGGGAAAGGCTGAGCTATGTATAGCATCAGCAGGGGGACGTTGGGGAGAAAATACATTATAAAGTGTGGGGGGTGGCAGGGGGAGATCTTAGAGGCGTGTAAGATTTCTGAATTTGCTGATAGGTCTCTGCACTCTGTTGTAGAGGCAGTGAATTGTGCTGAAAAACCCTTTCACTTCTCCTGACCCAAAAGAGAAGGGAGGAAGATGAAGCAGGCCAGAGAGCCCTCTCACATTGCCAGGGATGGAGGTGTTGTCATGGTCCATCTCTAGCATCTTCTCCCCCATGCCAGCTCCTGCTCCCTGATACACACCTATGGGTAGGAGATGAATTTGCATCTTTTCTAGGAGTTTTGCTGGAGAAAACTTCCTGCCTGACATTCATTACCTCTCATTAAACATGGCCCTGTACACAAAATAGCCTCTCACCCTCTTCCACAGCGTGAACAGGGACCTAAGCATGGTCTTTATACGGAGTGGAGCCTGAAGAGATCTACAGACTCCTTGAAGCTTATTCAGATGTGGGAGCAGCACTAACAGACCTGAATTCTAGTGCTGAGTTTATGAAACCCTGTGGTTGTTCCTTTCACGGAGGCTCCCGTGCAGTTCTCCAGAGTGGTCCCCGCCCCAAGACCTCACCAAAGCCAAACCGCAGGGAGCCAGAGCTGCAGGGAGCCGCGGGGAGGCACTCGCGGCTTGCCAACAGCAGCAGCTGTGGTGGCCAAGGACAGACCGGGGGCTCTCCCTCTGCCTGCCAAGGTGTCGGCTCTGCCTGCCATGGGCACAGCTTGGAGAGGGCCCTTCCTGCGGGAGAGAAGAGGCCGCCGGCTCATTCGCAGTCCCTGCCCGGTCCCTGCCCACTGCCTGGTCCCTGCAGGACAAAGCCAGTGCTGTTGTAAAGAAACCCAGCTTAATGCCTGGGGCGCGAGGGATGTGGTGGCATCAGGGCTGGCATGAATCCTCTGTTCCTACCACAGACCCAGAGAGCATCCTCTGAGAGTTGAGACCCTGCTTCCTCCTACCCCACTCTTCAGAGCCCACATTAGGCCAGAGACGTAGGAGCCCCAGGTTTCACACTTCTATGGGTTTAACAGCTGCAGCGCAGCTGGAAATGCTAAAGGGAAAAAGGTGGTAACCAGGAGCCATAGTCCAACACTGAAAGGTTGAAGCTCTCAGACTCCACGCTTTACCTCACGAGTGCCAGCAGACCGGCATTTCCTTGTCACATAGCCTCCACACACACTTCACCTGTCCTGCGTGGCAGCTGCAGCGCAAACCAGCCCAGCGTGAAGCAGGATCAGGGCAAGGATGGAGCCTCACGTGTTAAGGTAACACAGGTAAATCCCGCAGCCAAAGGTGCACAGGGGCTAGCTGAGGTTACTGTCTCCTCCTGTGCCCAGAATCCCATCACCACAGGGCTCCAATTTCCCACCAGGACAAAGAAGCATTTGACGGCAGTGCAAGAGCTAGCTTGGACTTGAGAAGGCGATGGCCAAGGGCCAGAGCCGTTGAGTTTAAGCATTTCACAATGCTTTAGAGGGGGAAAGACTTTCAGTGAGGTTAAGTCTGAGGGTGAGCTTCTCCATGTACCTGGGACAGCTCAAGTGCAGCTCTGAGGCACTGATGCAGCTTGGCAGCCCCTTCCAACATTCTCAGGTTTATCAGCACATCAGACTGAAGAAAAGCGAACGCCGTGGTAGGGTGGCTGCATCACCACCAGCCCGTAGCAAGCCTCTAGGTCCGGCTGGGACATCCAGCTGTCCCCCAGATGCCTTTGAGATATGGGAGGGCCTGTGGCAAGATGGGTACACCTGGGGATGTGCTGGAGGACACCCTCCACCTAACCACAGCCTAATCCAGATTTTCCACAGCGTTGAAGCCAGGGGGCACACTGACCATATACTCCCTGTAATATAAAGAGGCAGGAAACAGGGAGACGAAAAGGGTAGACGAAGACTGAGTTTCCATGATGACTTGTTTTCCTCTTCCCTCCGAAACTGGGGCACTGAAAAAAAGCCTGCTGGGCAGAAAGGGAAGGAGGGGGGTAAAAACAGGGAGTTGTGCCTGAGAGGGAACTTGGATGTCAGAAGAACCTCTGTATTTGTCACCAATAGGGAAGAGACTGCAGTAAAAGGGTTTTATTGACAGGAAGGGTTACAGAAACTGTAATGAGGCAGCAGACCTCTCCATAGGACAGCAGACCCCATAGGACAGTTTGTGGGGAAAAGTCTTGAGCCCTACGTCCCCTTTCCCCTCCAAGGAAGTAAGTCAGCTGGGGCACAACACTTCCCAATGCCAGGCTTTGGCATTGGAGTGCAAGAGCAATTCAAGACCTGGAAAGAGAGAAAGGCAACATGAGCAATGTTTCTGCAAAGGGAGAGGAAATACCCTGCAAGCACCAATGATCTTGCAATAGTAACAACAGGGCATGTCCTTCACTTTCCAGCACCAAACTCTCCCTGCCCCAAACTCCCTCCTGCAGAGAAACTCGAGGCTTGGACACCAGCCGTACCATGGCCTCCATGTAAGACAACCCTCACAAACAGAGCCCAGGAGTTCCCAAAGCCCCTCTTGCAAAGAAGAATGGGGTATTTCTCTCATAAGAGAGAAATGTGGGTGGGTTTCTGTGACACCCCTAGTTAGATTGTCTTTTAAATTATGAAGGTCAAAAAAATACATGCACAAAATCAGAAAGTTGTAAATCCTAACCGTGCATCAACCTAGAAGACAACAGTTTAACTGTACTTGGCCAAAACAAAGCTGGGAGCTAGGACTCCTGGATTCACTGTCTGCCCGTCTAGTTCTCTCCCAACTCTACAAAAGTACTGAAGTCATGTTAGCTGTGGTTGCTCCTTTTGTGGCCCCATGAGTCATTACCTCACAGTCTCTTCAAGAGCTCAGCCAACAAAATTGATGACAACAAGATGGAGGATGGTGTTGGCAAAGAGGAAATCGGCAAACGCCCGCTCCGGTGAAATGCCTTGGAACTCGCCTTTGTTCTGGGGGTTGATCTGGATCCGGAGACAAACTGCATGGCAGAGAAAGAGTGAGAGACTAGGAATCAGAAAAGGCACTCATGGTGGGAAGCACAGTCTCCCTGGGACTGCCCACCCCAGTCTGGGTCATTGTTCCACCAGATGACCATGAGAAAAGGTTAGCCCATCGTTATTGTACAGTGAGCAGGACACTAGGAGGGGATTTGCACAGGGCTCTTAAGCAATCAGCTCTCCTGTAGCTCTACACTATCAGGAGTGGCCAAGCGAGTCCTGTGGGGCACAGGATGGGACTCGCATAGAAATGGGGATATTTCTAGGTTCTCCACTGGGTGTGTTGGGGAGGGCTGCACAGATGATCTTAAAGGCCTTTTCCAATCTAAATGATTCTACAGTGTTTTTGCAGGGTGTTACGGGAGAGCAACACCCCGAACCAGTCATTGCTAGAGCTTGGGTTTCACCATGGGACAATTGCTGAAGAAGGACACCAATGCAAGACGGTAAAAGGGAGAACTCCTTGACTGTCAGGGAGGAGCAAGGACATCCTCGGGCTGACAAGGAGCCGGGGCCCGTGGTGCACACAGGCAGGACCCTGTCGCTGCACGGCAGGCTGCATCTGGACCCTGAAGGCATCCGGGAGCAGAGCTGGGTGTCCTGGGGGTAGGTGGTTGGAGGTGGGCCATGGGGGCTCCCAGGTTGGGGTTGAGGGCTACTATGGGCGACTTCCTGGGGCTGCTGGGGAAGGCCCGACGCCGCTAAGGGAGCACTCGCTCTGGTTACCAGAGGGGGTGGGGGCATTCCTAAGGCAGCTTCTGACGGCCGCGGGCCTCCGGCCGCCGCTCAAAGGGCTCCCGGCTTCGCTACGGAGAGTGCGCGGTTGGGAAGGGGAGTCCAGGGGGAACAGCGCGGGGCCGGGGCGGGCGCAGCGGGGCACTGACCGCCGAGGATGAAGCTGCCGACGGCGGAGATGAAGCCGCTGAGGAAGGAGTTGAAGGGGAAGGTGCCGACGCCGAGGCAGTAGCCGAACTGGAGCGCCCCGGTGAGCAGCACGTACAGGAGGTAGGCGTCCAGCACCTTGAGGCGGCTGGGCGTGCCGGTGCCGTATTCCGCCAGGAAGCGCCGCGCCACCGAGCCCACCGAGCCCGCGGGCCCCGCGCCCGCCGCGCCCGACATGGCCCCACCGCCAGGCTGAGGTGGACGGAAGCCACCGCACGAACACTTCCGGGCTACCGCTGAGCGGCGCAGGCGCGGGGCTGGCGCTCCGGCGGCCAGCGAGTGCTGCGCAGGCGCCGGCCCTTGCCAACGAAAGGGCGGAACTGGGCGGTGCCGCTGGCCGCTGTACGCATGCGGCTGAGAACGTGACGTAGAGGGCGAGAGACAGATTATGTTCTCAGCTGGCGCATGCGTTGAAGGCTTTATTGAGTCCGCACCCCCGAAGCTTTCCAAGAGCCAATGAGAGCCCAGCGGCGGCTGTTGCTAGGCGGAGAGCGGCGCCCTGGTGCCGCACGGCCGCTCCTCCAAAGCTGCCCGCTCCGCTCCGCCTCGTGCTGCCGCGCCTCCTCCGGTCGGGAGCGGGAGCGGCAGCGGCCGCAGCGCAGGGTCCCGGTGCCTGGGGCTGCGCTGGCCCCGCAGAGGGGCCAGGGGTTGGGGCGGTGCTGGCTGTGGAGCTGCGGCCCCGGCCTGACCCCGGCCGGGCTCGCCCCGTGGGGTGGCGGGGTCAGAGCCCCCGGCGAGCCCGGGGCAGGGCTGGATGCGGGCGGCAGGGTCTGCCCCGAGAGGCAGCAACGAGCGGCCGGGTCCCGCCTGGCTGTGTGGGGCCGGCCTGCCCGGAGGAGGCCCGTGCGGGGGCAGCGGCGGGCGCTGTTGGGGGGTGGCTGCGGGGTGCGGCGGCTGCGCGGAGCCGGAGGGAGCGGCCGAGGTGCGGGCGTACCCGAGCGCCGGCTGCTCTGCGGAGGGGGGGTCCGCGTTCCCCTGGGAGGGTGCTGAAAGCCCGGCTGTTGTGGCCCCTTCTCGGAGCTGGGGGAAGGCAAGGGGTTGTTTTGCTGCTGGTTAGGAGCTGTCGTGACGGTGGGCCTGAAACCAGGGCAAAATGACTGCTGCTGTTAGGAGGTTCTTGGGGGTGGGAGGGGTAGTCTTTTCAAGAGCCCAGCAGCAGAGCTTTTCTACCGAAATCTTCCTTCTGTTTAAATCACTCCAGCCTTCCTGTCACTCCCAAACCGGAGAAGCTCTCGATGTGGACAGCAGATACTGACAGGCTCTGAAGTGCCGGTGGAGCATTTTTCCGTTCCCTGCCCTCTGACTGGAGCGACGCTTGCGGTTGAACCCGGCTGGCAGCTGAACACCGTGCAGGTGCGTGCTCACTCCAGCCCCCCAGTGGGATGGGAGAGAGAATCAGGAAACAAAAAGTAAAATTTGTGGGTTGAGATCAAGACAGTTTAATAGGCCAGAAAAGGAAGGTATAATAATACTCATCATCATCATCATGAAAGACTGTACAAAACAAGTGATGCACAGTGCAATTGCTCACCACCTGCCGACTGATGCCCATCCAGTTCCTGAGCAGCAGTTCCCCCTGGCCAACTCCCCCCCAGTTTCTCTACTGAGCATGACATCATATGGTCTGGAGTAGCCCTGTGGCCAGTTGGGGTCAGCTGTCCTGGCTGTGCTGGCGGGGCATGGGAAGCTGTAAAGTCCTTGCCTCCTGTAAGCACTACGTAGCAACACCTAAACCATCAGTGTGTTATCAACGTTCTTTTCACACTAAATCCAAAACACAGCACTGTGCCAGCTACTAGGGAAAAAAAATTAACTGCATCCAGCCAAAACCAGGACAGTATCCACCCCTTATTCTATGCCATTTATGTCATGCTTAGGTCCTACCCTTATCAATACATTCCAATTAATCACCACTGATTTCCCCATCTTTTGATACATACACCCAGATATCATTCCCTTAGTCTATGGACCATCCTTCTAAAATGTCCATTGGGTTCATTTAGTCCATGGGTTTGGGCTCCATCTGTTGTAACAGTCAGGGCAGGAGAGGGTGTGTGGTGTTGGGTTGTTGTATGCTGAAGTCAGTTCTGGTTCCATCCACTGCACTTCCTCAGTTTCATCAGAGTTCATTCTTCATTAATCTGGGTGATTCTTACTGTTATACCATTGATGGGACATACAGCAATAGTAAAAATCATGATATACTGTATTATATAGCAATTAACATCATACTATTCAGTTCATTGGTTATTCCCACCCCAAATCACATCCCCTTGAGGTACCTATTGGACTTCCCCATCCTCCTGCATCACCCACCAAGTGGAGCCAGGTCCTTGAGCAAAAGCAGTCCCATAAATTGGTTTGCCTTTGCCCGAGGCAGGAGTAACCCAGACTGTCTGCCCTAGCATGTTTTTTACCTGCATAACAGGGACTTTATCCCCTTCTACCATATGTAAGAGGTTTGATTGGGCAGGGCCAGCTCAGTTGGCAGATCCCCTAGTGCTGACTGACCAGGTGGCCTTTGCTAAATGTGTATCCCTGTGTTTGGATGTTCCACCACCCATTGCTCTCAGGGCAGTCTTTGACAGTCCATTGTATCATTCCATTTTCCCAGAGGCTGCTGTGTGACAGGGGATGGGATACACCCACCCAATGCCGTGCTCTTTGGCCCAGGTGTCTATGAGGTTGTTTCAGAAATGAGTTCCATTGTCTGACTCAATTCTTTCTGGGGTGCCATGTCACCACAGGACTTGCTTCTCAAGGCCCAGGATAGTGTCCGAGCGGTGACATGGGATGTTTCCAACCATCCAGTGGTTGCTTCCACCATGGTGAGCACATGGTGCTTGCCTTGGCGGGTTTGTGGGGCTGTGATATGATCAATCTGCCAGGCCTCTCCATATTTGTATTTCAGCCACCATCCTCCATACCAGAGAGGCTTTAACCACTTGGCTTGTTTGATCGCAGCACATTTCACATTCATGAATAACCTGTGCAATAGTGTCCATGGTCAAGTCCACCCCTCAATCACAAGCCCATCTGTATGTTGCATCTCTTCCTTGATGGCCTGAGGTATCATGGGCCCACCGAGCCAGAAATTGTTCACCCTTATGTTGCCAGTCCAGGTCCACCTGAGCCACTTCAATCTTAGCAGCCTGATCCACCTGCTGGTTGTTTTGATGTTCTTCAGTGGTCCAGCTCCTGGGTACATGGGTATCTATGTGATGTACCCCTACAACCAGGTTCTCTGCCCAGGCAGCAATATCATGCCACAATGCGGCAGCCCAGATGGCTTTGCCTCTGCGCTGCCAGTTGCTCTGCTTCCATCGCTGCAACCACCCCCGCAAGGCATTTGCCACCATCCATGAGTCAGTACAGAGACAGAGCACTGGCCATTTTTCTCTTTCAGCAATATCCAAAGCGAGCTGGATGGCTTTCACCTCTGCAAACTGACTCGATTCACCTTCTCCTTCAGCAGTCTCTGCAACTTATCCTATAGGACTCCATAGAGCAGCCTTCCACTGTAACATCCAGCCCAGCACTGGCAGTTGGGGTGCCAGGAGGAGCTCTGCTTCAGTACCAATCACTTCTGAAGCAGCTCAAACCCCTCCATATGCTGCCAGTATCACTTTTTCGGTTGGAGTATAGCGGGCCTCGGATCCTCTGTATCCCTGACTCCAAAACCCTAGAGGTCGGCCTTGAGTCTCCCCTGGTGCTTTCTGTCAGAGGCTCCAGGTAGGGCCGTTCGCCCCAGCTGTGATGTAGAGCACATTTCTTACATCTTGCCCTGCCCAAATCAGCCCAAGGGCTACTGCATGAACTGTCCTCTGTTTAGTTTGGTCAAAGGCTTGTCGTTGCTCAGGGCCCCATTTGAAATCGTTCTTCTTCCAGGTCACTTGGTAGAGAGGGCTTACGCTCAGGCTGTAATTTGCAATATGCATTTTCTGAAAACCCACAATGCCCAAGAAAGCCTCTGTTTCCTTTTTGCTGGTTGGTGAGGACATGGCTGTTATTTGGTTGATCACATCCATTGGAATCTGACAACGCCCATCTTGCCATTTGATTCCTAGAAACTTGATTTCCTGTGCAGGTCCCTTGACCTTACTTTGTTGTATGGCAAAACCGGCCTTCAAAAGGGCTTGGACTATTTTCTTCCCTTTCTCAAAAAGTTCTTCTGCTGTTTTGCCCCACACAATGATGTCATCAATGTATGGTAGGTGTTCCGGAGCCTTACCCTGTTCCAGTGCTGTCTGGATCAGTCCATGGCAAACGGTAGGACTGTGTTTCCACCCCTGGGGCAATCGATTCCAGGTGTACTGGATGCCCCTCCAAGTGAAAGTAAACTGTGGCCTGCACTCCGCTGCCAAAGGGATTGAGAAAAGCGCATTCACGATGTCAGCTGTGGCAACCACTTGGCTGCCTTGGACTCCAGCTTGTATTGAAATTCTAACATGTCTGGCATGGCAGCACTCAGCGGGAGTGTGACTTTATTTAGGCCACCATAGTCTACTGTCAGTCTCCACTCTCCATCAGACTTTCTCACTGGCCATATGGGACTGTTAAAGGGTGAGTGAGTCTTGCTGATTGCTCCTTGGCTCTCCAGTTGATGGATCAGCTTATGGACTGGAATAAGGAGTCTTGGTTGGTGAGATATTGCTGGTGGTGCACTGTTGTGTTAGCAGTCGGCACCTGTTGTTCTTTGACCCTCAACAATGTGAGAGACTGAATAGCCAGGTAATTGTCTCAAAGCTTGCTCCTTTGTGTGCTTATCTGAGAAGGTGGCTTTCAGGCTTCCTGAAGCAGCACACTGTTGTTTTCCCCTGGATGGGGGGCCTGTCCACCAGGGCATGCAGTTTGACCCCTGCCCCTGCCCAACAACAAGAAAGCCAAAAGGGTATGTGCAAGTGTGTGCCTTAGGCAAGCAGCCTATAAAAGGCTGCCATCTAAGACCCTGGGGGGATCACCGACTCCGCAGGCAAACACTGAAGACCCTGGATGACCACCGACTCTTTGAGCTACCCCTGAAGACTCTCGCGGCCACTGACCCCAGGGGAGACCACCAAAGACCCCAGAAGCATGGACTCTCAGGACGCTGCAGATCCATGGTGGTAACTGTCTGCGCTCTTCCATCTGTACCTCTTGCTTAATTTCCCATCTTTCCTTTCTTCCTTTCCCATCACTGCTCTCTCTTTCCCCCGAAGAGTTAATAAATGAGTGAAGTTAAGACATCTGACCTGGTTTGCATCTTAATCTTGCTCGAAGGGATCAAACCTGAAACGAGAGGTTGGTCTAGCCGCCCCTGGCCTCCCAGGCTTGTCTGAGGTTGGCTACAAAGCAAGGGGGCCTTCCTCTCATCCAACAAAGTTGGATCCTAACAGGGATGTCTGCAGCATGACCCAACTGTTGAAGGAATGAATTGTTTGTAAAAGTATGGACTGGCTAGACACTCCTTATCTGAAGTAATCCATTCTCTGTTGTGATTTACCATGTCCTGCTTATCTGACAGGGCTTGAGGGGAGAGTAAGTCGTATAACCCAAAGGTGTATAAACCCTCTAACTGCCCCATTTGGGCAGAGTTCACCTCAGCAGAGTCTGTCGCTGCTGCTCTCTGCTCTCCCCTACAGCTGTAGCAATAACCTGCTTCTGCCCTGGCTTGATCTCAGTTGCATCCTGGTTATTCTGAGACACCAAGCAAAGTAGAAGTTGCAGATCTTGTGGGGACACTGTTCAGTGTTGTGCTAAACTCTGGGGGAAGTTTGGACTGTAGAGGCAACACGTGAAAGCGCCATGGTTTACAGTCAAATGTATAATTGCTCATGTGTCTCTGCTGTAAGGTAGGATCAGCTGTAGGGTCATTACGATTTTTTTCTTAAGTGCATTTTCTCTTGATGTTATGCTAGCCTTAGACCTCTCTGTCCTCCCGATAATATGGATGTGTTTCCTTTACTGCATTTTTGTCACTGTAATTTGTCCTCCATGCTGGGAGCGTGAGGAAATACGCACAACTCATAAAGGTCTCCATTTGCAGGCAACAATGGACACTTGGCTGTGGTGGGAGTCTGTCTCCTTTTAGAATTCTGCTATAGGGTGGCAGTCACCTCACTGTGGGTGTAGTTGGGCGTATGCTGCATGAGCATCACCACCGTGTCTTGACCACAAGTTGAATAGGTGAGTGTAATGAGACATGCTCAGCAGGGCAATGTAAATAAGAACTGTGTATGATGAGCCTTTGCAGAGGCCACCAATCAACAAGTGACAGGAGATGAGTACCTAAAACTGCTGGAAAGGTACCGGGATATCTCTGGGGACTGGTTGGATTGACACCTTGTGCTGACATTGTCTGTAAAACCCCCGGTAACAGAGAGATGGGAGGAACACTAGTTTGCGGACACTGTAGACAAAGAGGATGTGAGGTGGAAGGGTTTCTTGTTGATGCCAAGCTGTTACTAGCCCCCTACAAACAAGAGACAACTGTAAGAACAGTTGTCACGACAGTGTGGCCCTTCTAGGGCTCAGTTCCAGTATGTCTTAGGCTGGTGGATGCTGAGCATCTGTGATATGACTACTGCACTCTCAGCGAGCCGCAGTGCCAGCAGCAGTTGTAACTGCAAGAAGCGCCAAATACCTATCAAGTTTGAGTTACATATTGAAACTCCCCAGCTGGTGTCTGCATAGAAGAAACAGAAAATTAATTTACAGTTAGTACAATGTGAATACAGAAAGCTGCTTTCGCAAGGGTTAAGATTACTGGGACCCGATGGCCATTGATTAGCTTGCACCATGCTAGTTTTTATGATAATTTTTGTCTATGCAGTGTATACACCTGTGAAAACTTAAGCTATTTGCCCACTAATGATGTCTAATGCAATGAAAGTATCATTGCATCTACATATTGCATGTATTTGCCAGATGACAGTAAGACAAATGGGTAGAAAAGAGTGGAAGTAGCATAACCTTACCTTGATCAAGAGCTGAGCGGCAGAGTGTAATGAGCCATGACAGACAGGACAGTGCAAATGAGCTGAGTGTGATGAGCCCTGATACAGACCATGGATAAACAAGTGACAGAATAATACCCGAACCTGCTGGAAAGACATATCACGCTGGGTTAAAAACTGGCTGGATGGCCGAGCCCAGAGAGTTATGGTGAATGGAGTTAAATCCAGTTGGCAGCTGGTCACGAGTGGTGTCCCCCAGGGCTCAGTTCTATGGCCGGTCTTGTTTATTATCTTTATCAGCGACCTGGATGAGGGAATTGAGTGTGCCCTCAGTAAGTTGGCAGATGACACCAAACTGGGTGTGAGTGTCGATCTGCTGGAGGGGAGGAGGGCACTGCAGAGGGACCCGGACAGGCTGGATCGATGGGCCAAGGCCAACTGTATGAGGTTCAACAAGGCCAAGTGCTGGTCCTCCACTTTGGTCACAACAACCCCATGCAACACTACAGGCTTGGGGAAGAGTGGCTGGAAAGCTGCCTGGGAGAAAAAGACCTGGGGGTACTGGTTGACAGCCAGCTGAGTGTGAGCCAGCAGTGTGCCCAGGTGGCCAAGAGGGCCAATGGGATCCTGGCTTGTATAAGGAATAGCAGCAGGAGTAGGGAAGTGATCGTGCCCCTGTACTCAGTACTGGTGAGGCCACACCTTGAATACTGTGTTCAGTTTTGGGCCCTTCACTACAAGAAAGATGTTGCATTGCTGGAACATGTCCAGAGGAGAGCCACAAAGCTGGTGAGGGGTCTGGAGCACAAGTCTTATGAGGAGCGGCTGAGGGAACTGGGGTTGTTTAGTCTGGAGAAGAGGAGGCTGAGGGGAGACTTTATCACCCTCTACAACTACCTGAAAGGAGGCTGTAGTGAGGTGGGGGTCAGCCTCTTCTCCCTGGTAACGGACAATAGGATGATGGGAAGTGGTCTGAAGTTGTGCCAGGGCAGGTTTAGGTTGAACATTAGGAAAAATTTCTTCACACAAAGGGCTGTCAAGCACTGTAATGGGCTGTCCAGGGAGGTGATTGAGTCCCCATCCCTGGAGGTATTTAAAAGCTGGGCAGATGAGCACACACCCCCCACCTCCGCCTTCCCTCATGTACTAAAGAGTTAATGGCAATTTTGTTTATTTCTTCTTGGTGTGTGGTGATGGATCTAAACCTGACATGTGAATTGCTTCCCTCAGGAAAAGTATTAACAGTTGAAGTAGAGATTTTGCAGTAGTGTCTGTCCTTTCCTCCTCTCCACAGTTACAAACCGGGCTGATTGAGATGAATGAGCCCTAATTTAAGTAAGGATCTGGGATATTCCTGCTCACATACTTAGAAACTGACTTGGTTTACATGTTCTTACAAGGGTGTTTTTCCTCCACTAGCTTTAGATCTCGGCTTTAGGAATCCATGTTGTGACTTCACTCCTAACAGGGAATAGAGAAAGAAAGATGGTGCCAAAGGGTGGTTTAATACTCTAGTTCTTGTCTGATATTGGTGCTCTGAACTTAGCTCTTGGTAGCAACCACAGTAGCTAGGGAGTTCACTACTACATAGTTCATGTACTAAGTGAGGTGGAGTGGGCTCCCTTCAATTGTCCTGCACATGGGTTGGGATAACCCCATTCTTAGGTATAGGCTGGAAGCTGACTTGGTGTGGAGCAGCTCTGCAGACAGACGTGGGTTCCTGCTGGATGACACGCTGAACACATCAGCAGTGTGCCTCTGTGACAGTGAAGGTTCACTGCGTGCTGGGCTGCATTCACAAGAGCGTAGCTAGCTGTCCTGGTTTCAGCTGGGACAGTTAATTTTCTCCCTAACAGCTGGCACAGTGCTGTGGTTTGGATTTAGGATGAGAAGAACGTTGATAACACACTGAGGGTTCAATTCTTACTGAGCAGGACTTAGAATCATAGAATGTTTTGGGTTGGAAGGGACCCCTAGAGATCATCTAGTCCAACCCCCCTGCAGTGAGCAGGGACACCACTAACTAGATCAGGTTGCTCAGAGCCCCATACAACCTGGTCTTGAATGTTTCCAGGGATGGGGCCTCCACTACCTTCCTGGGCAACCCGTTCCAGTGTTTCACCACCCTCATTGTAAAGAATTTCTTCCTCATATCCAGTCTAAACCTACCCTGTTTTAATTTAAAACCATTACTCCTAGTCCTGTCACAGCTGTCCCTACTAAAAAGATTTTCCCCATCTTTCCTATAGGCCCCCTTTAAGTACTGAAAGGCCTCAATCAGGTCTCCCCGCAGCCTTCTCTTCTCCAGGCTGAACAAGCCCAACTCTCTCAGCCTGTCCTCAAAAGACAGGTGCTCCAGCCCTTGGATCATTTTAGTAGCCCTCCTCTGGCCCTGCTCCAACAGTTCCATATACTTCTTATGCTGAGGGCTCCAGAGCTGGATGCAGTACTCCAGGTGAGGTCTCACCAGAGCAGAGGGGCAGAATCACCTCCCTCGACCTGCTGGCCATGCTTCTCCTGATGCAGCCCAGGGTAGGGTTGGCCTTCTGGGCTACCAGCGCACATTGCCGGCTCATGTCCAGCTTTTCATCCATCAGTACCCCCAAGTCCCTCTCGGCAGGGCTGCTCTTGATCCTTTCTTCCCCCAGCCTGTATTGATACTGGGGGTTAGCCCGATGCAGGTGAAGAACCTTGCACTTGGCCTTGTTGAACTTCATGAGGTTCACACAGGCCCACCTCTCCAGCTTGTCCAGCTTGCCTTGTTGAATCTCTGTTCCCAGAGCTCTTTGAGGAAATTTGCAAGGTCATGAAGTGTTGAGATCCTCCTCATATTTTTAGAAAAAGAGCATAACTTCACACATTAAAATATCAAATAAACAACATGATCAGAACTACTATGTTAAACTTGTTCAGTTTCGCCCCCTGACAAGAGACCCTGCAAAGGAAGTGCCCTGCCCTCTCTATTTTGTTAATTACTGATTTCATTACTTGTTCCTTGTCTGGGGTCTAATGCAGAAGCTAACTGTGGCCAGTTTGGTTTATTAGATTCTTCTTAACAGATTTTTCCAACTACCAACAACTGCAGCCCACCAGCCCTATATGTTTCATGCAAATTGCCTGACGATCCTTCCTTTACTTCTGATATATTCTCCCCAAGTAGGGTTGGTTAATAGATTAAGAAAAGAAGCTGAATTGTGGAGAAGAGCTCTGCTTCGGGGTAACACAGAAAACAAAGAACAGCACTTGGGCCATGCAAGTGTGAGGTCTAATGTCTGCTGCTAATGTACCACTAGGAGGGAGTTTTGGGGGTCTGTGCTGTTACATATGTACAAGTTGGCATAGTGTGTGCTTTGTATCCTTTGTGAATGCTTTTGTGATTTTCTACCTATCCGGTTCTTTAAGTACAGTTGGGTTAGAAGGCAGATTGATTTTTGGCTCAACAAGAGACCAGTCCCTGATAACACACAACTTTCTGCTTTAAATCCTGTTTATTGTCTTTGCATTTCCTAATCAACGGACTTGGTCATGCTGAGTCACTCTGCTCTTTTAGTATGACTTCTTATTGCAGATGACAAGTGTCAGCACTTGTGTCTAGTTTCCAGTTACAATAACAACTTTATTTGTATTTGGATCACCAGCATTTTTGGCCTTCATGTATTTGGATCACCAGTAAATTTATTTTCAACAGGCTTTATTATTACAATTCTGTCATAAAAAGAGGTGATGAGCAGGACATAGACTGCTAGTAAATGCTTTCTTTAAATACCACACTTTGCACATCATGCTACAGAAAACCAAAGAAAATAATCCAAAGCAATAACTAAACTAAAAAACATGGCTTGAGTCAGAGCTTGTGAGGTCACTGGAGCCTGAGTAGCTGATAGGGCAAGAGGAAGCACATGGCTGGCGTCGCTTGTAATGTCACTGGTGGCACAGACTGCACCAATGGTGGAGGTATCTCCTGCTGGTGCTCCTGCTAGCTTCTATCATCTCTTCAGTCCTTCAAGGGGGCTGGTGTTGGAGCACTTGGTAAGGAAACAGACAGTCTTCTTATCAGAGAAATTAATGAGAAGAAGGGGGAGTTATGGGAGAAAGGGGGATGAAAAGGCTCTAACATGGTAATTTAAGGCTGAACATATAAAAAAGATTTTCATCTCTGAACTTTTCACTTTCCTGTGTAAGATTCAGCTCTGGGTCAAATGCTTTAAGCAGCTATTTTCCTTCTGTTCCATCCAGCAACATCCAGGTATCCTGAGCCTGTTCTTAATGTTGTAGGTGAAATGTCTGAACAGGAGACAAAACCCAGTATTGTAAACAGAGACTGCTTTGCTGGGGCGCTCTTCTGTTGTGGGTAGGTTTGGGCCACATGAAGAGGCAGCTATAACAGGAGATGGAGATCACAGTGAGCTGGGAGGTGCAGGTGCAGAAGGTGTTCTGCCTTTTCTGAAGCTGAATATGTTACAGTAATGATGATGTTAATATAAGACACAAAAATGATGATGAGTGTATCTAGGAGAAAAAAACCACAGCTGTCCAGAAAATTGGGTAGTTCAGGAGCTCTGTGCCCCTACAGTGAAGTCTGAGTAAGAGTGAGCTATCACCTTTGGTTAATGGCTAGAAAAAGTTAATGGCATCTGGGCTGCAGAAGGACGTCTGGGAAAGTACAGTCCCTGGGCCACAAATAAGGGGGAAGTGTCCTGGCCAAGACAAGACAAGCAGAACACATATTTCCATGTCTGTTGTGCTTACATAGTGTAGTGGCCTACAGATGGCCACGTAACTGTTCTCAAAAAACACATATTATTTTGGATAGCCAGTATTAGTTCCTGTTAAATTCTCTCAAGCAACAAGGGTCCGCTTTCCACTCACCTCTCCAAGTATGAGGTATTTTAGCTTTTGGTGAGCAATTCAGTTATTTGTCTTGATTTCTTTCCAGTCCTTATTGCAGCAATATCTGAGGTACCCTCCTTTGGGGCCATTGGGCAAAAGTAAAATATTAACTCTTATATTTCTTATTTTGTATATTAATTGTAATA
Organism: Butorides virescens; assembly: GCA_017310255.1. Taxonomy (NCBI): domain Eukaryota; kingdom Metazoa; phylum Chordata; class Aves; order Pelecaniformes; family Ardeidae; genus Butorides; species Butorides virescens. The sequence goes on along the minus strand of JADKXX010024415.1, from coordinate 1,991 downwards.
AAATTTATATCAGAGAAGGAATTTGATCAGTTTAGAGATAGTCAGCAAAGCTGATATTTTATTTTTTTATATATGTCTCTTTAATTTGGACCTACAAGGTGCAGTTTTCACTGAACACAAATCTCTTAATTCTGCAATATATGATGACTTACATATGTTGAGTGAATAGAGCCATTCCTTGTACCTTTATAACTTGGCTTGTTTCTGTCTTCTTTGAATACTTCTTTACATACAGTTATTTATCGTTTTTCTTGTCCTTCACCTCTCCTACTTCTATTTCTTGTAAGGACTCATCAGCTCTCCTGGAATTTTAAACAGATATGGCCAGCTTTTCTATAACCCAGAATAATTAACTGTCACATGCCTTGAGAACAGCTTATAGACATGGCAAAATGCCAGATTCCTAAACTGCTGATCTGTGTTGCCAGCTAGCCTCTGGCAAGGATGTCTCTTCATCCCATCAACCATATAGTATGTGAAAATCAACATTGTTGCCTGTGCTTTTTGGCACTTGAAAAGGGGAGCAAGGGGTGTTACTACTATAAGACTCAAGGCAGTGTTGGGTCACCTCCTGCACATTTCTGTCTGTACGTCTCTTCTCAGATTGCATTTGAATAGTTTTCTCAGTTCTGTGGTACTTTTATGCCACTTTGAACAGCATCTAGCACTCCCTGTGCAAATACTCAGTCTTTTGTGTCGAAAATACTCAGTCTTTTGTGTCCTTTGTCTTTTAAAAGGATGTACCATTGTCTATCCATGGACATCGAAAGCAGCTGGCATGATGAGCTTCTCGATGAAAGAAGAGTTACTGAAGACTGGATTAGGAATTTTGTATGTTAACAAACCTAAACTTTACCACTTGATCCTCTTGAGGTAAAAGAAATCTTCTAAGACTCTTAGATGAATATATTTTTTAATAGCAGAATCATTTTTACTACTAACCAGTTCTATTTCAATTGAACAGATCTAATTTTTACTGTGTCTTTGGCATGTTTTCTGGAACACGTACAATACCCGAGTTTAGACATTTTTTTTATTCAACAATACCCAGTAGACCCATCTATAGACATGCCAGAGAAAGCATCCCAAATGAACATGGTAAACCAAAAAGAACAGGAGTTGTCTTGTGCTCCCCAGCTGAACATTAAAATTGAAGTAGTGGATTTAACAGGCCACCTCGTGGCATTGAGGATCAATAAAATACAGAAGTAAGGGGTGGTCTGGAATGCTGTCATTATCTAAATTCAATGAAAATTTCTGTGGGATTTCTATTAGCTGTGTTGTGCTTCATTAGACCTTACCATTTCAGTTTGCATACATACCATGCATTGTAGATTGATGTGGTTTATACCCAACATAAGGGGCAGACATCTTAGCATTGTGAACTTTGATTTCAGGCAAGGGTACCTTTGCATGCTGCAGTGCTGAGTGCCACAGTGCCGAGTGCTACAGTGCCTAAATGCCATTTGACAAGGTCCCATATGTTTCTCTCTAACTTTGCCAGAAATCAGTAGGAATCATTGCAGGCCTTCCACTTCTATATAGTAGAAGACACCTACAGATCATGTCCTTCTTTAACTATAAAGGGTAATCATATTGCTGGTGGCTGGAACTGGCTGTCATTTAGCACCTTGCCACACAAGTCATGCAGAAGGAGTGTGGTGGTTTCGGGACAATGAAGGGCCTCCCCACAAGGAATTGTAGTCATATAACATACCATAGAATACCTAATGGAGCGATCATTGTGGCATTCATGTGAGATGAGGGACAGCATGAACCTTGCTCTTCTGCATCTCAGGAAAATTTACACTACGTTATACTGGTTTCCCCACTCCTCCCATCTCTCTGAATGCTTACCAATTTACACAATGTAGGAAAGTTCTTGCAGGAAAGTTTGAGAAAAATAGGAAAGTCCAAATGTTTATTTGAGTGGAATGGCAACCAGCTCTAAGACACTGTTTTCAATTTGGCAGGAAAGGATTTGCACCTCT
>JADKXX010024408.1:0-13066 GCA_017310255.1 Butorides virescens | reverse complement strand
CTGGGGAAAAAAAAGCCTTTGGTGTGAACCCAGGCCATCTCATTCCCAGTTACGACGAGTGAGTCTGGGGAATGGATGGAGGGCTGACATTCTCTGGAGTGGCAGGTCGAAATAAGGAAGGGGGAAAGCTGGGAGAGAGGTGCTGACACATCGCTAGGCGGTAATACAGCTCTGCGGTGACTCAGTGGAATATCTTATTACTGAGATTAGAGCTCTGGCGCTTTAATAAAAACAACACCAGAGGAGATTAATCAGCAGATTAACCTTTCTTTCATTAAATAGAAGTTGATTTCTGCATATTCAGGGCAGGGAATAATGTGTCCGGTTGATAAAGTCAATTTAGCAGCATCGTACCGGGTATCTTTGATCACTTCTGCGTCTCTGCCTGTGGAATGCTGCCCGCAATATCTCGATGCAAAAATACTTGAAAAGCAGCATCCTGAGAATTGTGTTCGGTCTTCCAAATACTGGGGTTTGTTACTGGTTTTGAAGGACTCTGTCTCCGTCTCCGCCCATGCTGCGCCCTTAGGCTATTGCCATGGTCGTTCAAGCCGCATGCCGCGTTCCCAGGTGGAAGTTACCTCGGCCAAATCGTTGCTTTTTCCAAGCTGGAGATGGATGCAAACGTACTGCACAGGTCCTGTTTTAGGGCCTTCCTGAGCGTTACCTCTGCTGCCTTGGCCCTGGTTTGCAGGACGGGTGAAGTGTCTGGTGTTCAGCGCGCTCCCTGGGCTGCGTCCGTTTGCAGTCTGGGCTCAGGTAAATCTCTTTGCTAAGGTCTTTGAGGTAAGTGCTGTGCCCAGTTTAGCACCATTAAGCATGAAGGATTCCAGCTCGGTTCATGTCCCAGCCGTTGTCCTTACCTTCTTTAGCGTCCGTCTGCCTGCTGCTCTCTTACATCTCATTGTTCCTGACCGATTTTCTGTGTCTCTTTAAGTGCAGAGTTGAACAAAAAGAGGCGTTTTGGAGCAGAAGACAGACGGTCACAGCATACACAAGTATATCCAATCTTCACAGATCTTTTGGGGTGGTTTTTTTTTTTGCTTCCCTAACTTAAAATACCTTCTCCTACCCTGAGGTCTTTCTCAGTCTTAATGTAGAGCTGTTGTGTGTTTTGAGCTAAACCTGTGGCCGGCACGAGGCTGTGGCTGTGCGCACGTGGTCGCCTGCCTAATGAGCAGAAATCATTTATACCAGTGAGCAGTGTCTCTAGCTGTCATGCTTTTTTATTTCCAACTGCTGCACAGTGACAGTGGAGCAGTGTTTCGGTGCTTAGAGTCCAAATACACGCTTGCAGGGACGTAAACCTCCCTTGTTTTCCAGCTCTTGTGCCTGGGAGCTGCATCAGGTGCCCCGAGCAGAACGCGAAATGGAAGCAGAGGATGCAGCTTGCTGGGCTAACTGCTGTCGCCGTGCTTCCCGGACTAGCTAAACCACCAGGATGGCACCTGAGGCTGCCACCTTCTCCCATGGAAAAGTGCTTCATCCCATCGCTCGCAGGCGCAGCTGCGGGCAGGGTGCGTGGCGGTCGCCAGGAGAAACGATGGGCAAAGCCCAAATGAGAACACAAACCTAGGAGGTGCTGGGGTGTGGGTATCTCCATCTGTTTTTATGGTGACATCGGAGCGGCATTTTCCCTCCTGCAACACGTTAGGGCAATTGAAGGAGGATTTTGGTTTTAAGATAAGATTTAGAGAAATGTTTTATATGTAAATCTAGTCCAAGTTCGTTGGGATCACGCACGCAGATGGGGATGTGATGCGTGCGATCAGATTGCCTCTGTCCTAAAGGCAGTTGAAAATGTTCTTCATTAGCCAAAGAGCTGTTGGGCTGCAGGACCTGTCTGATGGCTGAGACTTTTTATTCACGCAGTTCCTACAGCATTCCAGCCCATCCCATCTGGGAATGGTGAGCTTCTCCGCTTTGGCTACAGGACAGAGCTCCAGCTCCGAGGGTAGCTAAAGAAATACGCAGCGACCTCCTTTGCATTCAGTGCCTGGGGAAGACATCCACATCTGCCAAATAATTTGAATGCTGAGCAGGGGTTTTTGGGGGAAAAAGTTAATTTTTTTTTTCCGTATAACAAACATGTTCAGGTTTAAAAAACCCTGTATGCATCAGGGTTATGCATACACAAAACAGTTTGTCTTCTAAGATGCTGTTCTACGCTAGTTTTTGGCAATAACTGGTCGCTGCTCAGCCACGGTGACAAATATAGGGGGGGTGTATTTGCAAGCTGATGATCTCCCGTTGCTGGATGCTCCCAGAGAAGGCAGGGTAAGGAGGAGGCTCGACCTCCAAGTGCCAGTTCCACAGCTTGGGCTACCACCGCGGCGATTGTACCAGTCACGCGGCTGTAGCTACAGCCGGCCCAGCCCCTTAAAAGCCCAGAACAAAGGATGATACAGAGATGCTCAGACAAGCATCCTTGTCTTGTGCCTCCGAATCGACTCCTAAAGGAATCATAGAATCGTAGAATGTTTTGGGTTGGAAGGGACCCCTAGAGGTCATCTAGTCCAACCCCTACTGCAGGTAATTAGCGGGTTTGAAAGCCTGGGTCCTGCACGTCGCTTGCTTCGTTTGCTGTTTGCTCAGCCAGGAGCTCTTCCAGGAGCCCTCAGCCTGCCCTTAAGGGCTCAGTTCCCGTTGGATTAAGCTGAGGTTTTAGCCTTACCCCAGGGCTGCTGTGCTCCTTCCCCGGGGAGTGGTGAGCCGAGCCGGCTGAGCAGGAGCTGCTTTTTCCCTCAGTTGGTTTTCGGCCGGGTTGGTCCTCACACCACCTCGTTCCGGTAGCCTGGAAGAAGGCGGACGGCGGGACTCTGGCAGCCCTTGTTTAGGCCTTTCCTTGCTGGGGATGAGAAAACTGTGCTGGTCTGGGCTGAGGGTATTGGGATGAGGCTGTGGGTCTTCGGTACGCTTGGGCTCGTGGTCTGTAATTATTTTTTTTCCTTTAATGCCTGTTAACCTTCTGTTAGGCTCTGTATTATGGTTCCAGTTTCTGAAAACAGCACCAGTGCTGGTTTGGTCTTACAAGCTCCTCCTTGTCTTTAGCTGACTAAGACCACGCTCTGGAGCGGTGACAAGTCCAACAGGTCATTTCTAAGTTTCATGGAAATTTTACTGGAGCAGCGAGAAGCGCTCTGACTCGAGAGCTTTCTCGCTGCTGACTTGGAAGGGTCTTTCTGACCAAGTGGGCATAAAAGCTTCTCCAAGACGTAGGGGCCGCTTGCTTCCTGCGCATCTCGTGACCATCACGGGGCCCAAGAAATTATTTTGGTTTCTCTGGGCGAGTGCTCAGCCAGATCGGGCTCCTCTGGCTGGCCGGACACAGGGAAATGGTAGTGGAATGGAAGGGGTGGAAGGGTGCTGATAATGGGGAGAGGGAGGAAGCTTTGGGGCTGGAGACAGTCTGTCACGAAACCATGCCTAAAAATGTAGGGATTTATACCCCTTTCCCCGAAAGATAACCTCCAGAAGGCATGTCTTTGATTGACGTGTTTAGTAGTTAAGAAACAGAGCAGATGTTTTTTACATCAAAGAATATAATTTACAGTTTAATTAGGAAGATGGTGCAATATAAACACTTGGATCTGTTTTTCACTTGCAGAGGTATCGTCGCCAGTATTTTGGTTTTCCTGTGTTTCGGAGTTACACAAGCTAAAGATGGACCATTCTCAAGACCTCATCCAGGTAATTTACGTTGCTTAAGTCCCTCAAATATTTCTGATAAGTCATATGGTTTGTGGTGAACGTAAATACTTGTGTGGCTTGCAGAGAAGGTAAGTCCTCATGGCCATACCAGTACGGGCTGGCTAAGGCTGCACGCTCAGCAGGAAGCCCCCCAGCCGCCGGACAGCTCGGTGGTCCTTGGCGCCGTCACTCTCATGTAGCACAGGATATTTTTTGTTTTGAATCTCCCTGTTGTTATGAAAAAGCTTTGTGTGAACTTCCAGATTCTTGAAACCTGAATTTTCCTTGTTTATCCCTTTTTTTCCCGCCCCCCCCCCCTCCTTTCTGCCCACATATCTGGTTGCTGGAGCCCTACGCCCCCTTTCCTATGCATCCATGATCCACAATAACTTATTAGGCGAGAAGCCCTTGATTATGAGTTTCAAGATTTCTAGGAAGACTGTAAGTCTTGAAAGCCCAACACAAAACCTCTTCCAGGTAGTGTTCTATCAGGGGAACTATGGAAATACTTCAGTATCTTTGATCTTTTGCCTGGTTTGAGATGCGAACCATTGAGACAGAATGAAGAGGATTTATATAGGCTTACATAATATTATCATAGAATCGTAGACTGGTTTGGGTTGGAAGGGACCCCTAGAGGTCATCTAGTCCAACCCCCCTGCAGGAGCAGGGACACCTTGAACCACATCAGGTTGCTCACAGCCCCGTCCAACCTGGCCTGGGATGTTCCCAGGGATGGGGCCTCCACCACCTCTCTGGGCAACCTGTTCCAGTGTTTCACCACCCTCATTGGAAAGAATTTCTTCCCTATATCTAGTCTATTCCTGAGAGCATTAGCGTCTCCTGCAGCCACAGAAAGCTGTGAGTATTTCTTATGCCAAAAATGTAAGCTTCCAGTTTAGGAATGCTATTGGAGGGAGAGCAGGCAGGATAAAAGCTCGCTAGAGCAGCCACTGTAGGGCGATGCCCACAGCTCACCTCTGCAAACTTAGGGCTGGATTCAGAAGTTTGCATTTCTGAGGCCTTACTAAAGAGCAGTTTTTAGCCTGTCCTTCCTGTTGCAGTTAACTCTGGTTCCTCCTATAGCACAAATTGCCCCTTTTAAGGACACCAGCAATACTTGAATGCTTTCAGGTTTAGAACATCCAGGGGTTTTGGCTGGGACAGAAGCCCTTTTTATAGAGTTGGGCTTGTTCAGCCTGGAGAAGAGAAGGCTGAGAGGGGACCTCATCAACACCTACAAGTATCTTAAGGGTGGGGGTCACGAGGACAGAGCCAGACTCTTTGCAGTGGTGCCCAGCGCCAGGACAAGGGGCAGTGGGTACAAACTGAAGCAGAAGAGGTTCCAGTTGAATATGAGGAAGAACTTCTTGACTTTGAGGGTGCCCGAGCCCTGGCCCAGGCTGCCCAGGGGGGCTGTGGAGTCTCCTTCTCTGGAGATCTTCAACCCCCGCCTGGATGCAGTCCTGTGTAACATGCTCTAGGTGAACCTGCTTTAGCAGGGGAGTTGGACTCGATGATCTCCAGAGGTCCCTTCCAACCCTTGCCATTCTGGGATTCCCTAGACCAAAGCAGTACGCACTGGGTGGGGAAGGTCCAAAGCTCAGAGATCTCTACAGCAAGCTTCTAGCATAGACTGAGCCAGCGTCTACCACCTCTGTGTGCTACTGTCCTGGATACAGCAGTTACTGGGTGGAAGCTGAGTATCCTTCAGCAGAATCAAATCGCCCGTGAACAGGGTGACCGGAGAAGCTCCCATGTATTCAGTCACTTGAGTGTATTCCCATCATCTTTTGTCTCAACCTCACCTTCCCTCTGGCTTGTTTGATGGGATGATCTTCCGAAGAGTGGTTTTCAGGGGCTGTAGGAGTTTGCTGGGATACTTCCATGGTCACAGCAAGGTACCTGGGTGCCTGTCCAAAGGAGAGCGGTGGTCTTGCTCCATACCTCTCCTGTGGGAAGGCAGGCTCTTGCAGGCAGCGGAGGGCATGGCATTGCAGCCCTGTCAGCCCTCTGGTTATGGAGGGGTGTATTGGGAAGGTCCTGTCAGGCAGCTGAGTCTCTGACCTTGGCTCCGTGCTGCTGCTCCGGGAGAAAGATCTCATCCCGAGGGAACTGGCAGCGCCGGTGTGCGCCACTTCCATTTATAGGGCAGAAGGAAGCCTTTGGGTCGGTCGGGTCACGACGATCACGCACAGCCACAGCAGATCCCTTACAGGACCTCTTCGGGCTGTGTCTTAAAAGTAGCTGAGCTTCATGCCCTGCTTCTGCCGGCTGCGTCTGGAGCCCTGTTATTCAGTATACAAGTGCTGATTTATGACCAGCTCCGAGATGTTTTGTATTTTGGTTTGGGTTTTGTGGCTAATGTTCATAGAATCATAGAATGTTTTGGGTTGGAAGGGACCCCTAGAGGTCATCTAGTCCAACCCCCCTGCAGTGAGTTCTGTTTAAATAGCCATACTTACTTGGTATTCACTTTCCTCCTAAGGTTTTGGTAGTTCTTCTCTTGGTGTGGGTTGTTTTCCTCTCTGAGCGGCCCTCCGGAGCTGCGTGGGCTATTGCAGATGCGAGAGCCCTTCATGGTTTTGTGATGGTGTTCTTGTTCCCTGGCACCTCTCTGGCAGCACCTTGGTGGCTGTTTTATATTGCCTGTGCTTTTTCCATGGCTGTGGCGCAGCGCCAGCTCGGGGTCTGGCAGATCATACCCAATCCTTCTGTTCCAGCCGATGAGCTAACACGGAAACTCCCTGGTTCCTGCGTGTGGAACCGTCCTAGGAGCCTTCTGTTACTCCAGTCCTCGGAGATCATCTGATTTTCTGGTGGCTGTCCCTGCCTTCCCTGCTGCTTTGTGTTATTTACCTACTTTTCACTAAGGCCATTGATGGAACTGAGCTGAGCCACCACCTGGGCAGTATCCGTCCAGATTGGTGCTTTTATTTTTTATTATTATTGGGGGGGGGGCTTTCCTTCACTATTACTGGAAATGTCAGCTTTAGGTAATGGCTTATCCAGCTCTACCATTTTTCTGCTGATTTCTCCCCTGCCCCCTTTCTCCATTTAGCTCATAATTTGCACAGGGACCTATAGCAGTTGCCTGTGTAATTCAGAAGTGCAGGACTAGCGTGAGTGTAACTAGGCGTGACTATTTAGGCAGGACTTCTTTACAAACTTACCCTGCTTTTTATCCTATCTTCCATTTCCTTCCTGCAAACCGCCGGCTTCGAGGCCTCCATCTGGTTCCATCCAAACCTCCTAGCAGAAGAGGAACGCTGCCTGATCCCCAGGGAACAATATTTTACAGGGGCCAAATCTTAAGCTCTGCTTGAGGGGCCGCTTACTGGTGGTGAGCACCCAAATTTGGGGAGTGTGATGCATTTCATCGTAGAATTAATCAGCAGCAGAATGCTGGCTTTATGGTATTTGCAAATAAAAGATATCCTTCATGTCAGCTCCTTTTATAGGAGCCTCGACGTGCAAACGGCCTGGTGCTGCACGAGCTCAGCGATGCTTTGTTGTCCTTGTCAGGATACCGTGCCTACGTTGTAATTTTAAAGAAATTTTCCCTGACAGTTATTAATGTCCTAAGAAATAGCTTTTAATATTCCCAACCCTCGCCAGCAGTTATTTGGACTTACGACATCGTGCCTGACAGCGCAAGCAGTTTGGAGTTTGGAACTTGCCCGTAGGCTGGAGGGTTGATGTGGCTGGAAGCCAGCCGGCAAGGATGGGATCCCTTCCGTGCCCATCCCTGGGCAGAAGGTTCGGGCAGGACAGGCTGCTGCTCATGGGGCAGTTGCTTGCCTCGTAATTCCGCAAAGGAGAAAAGCCTTTCATGAGAACTTTATCCAGGGAATAGAACGTGGTCAGCCCCTTCCCAACAGCTCCGGAACGATTTGGGAGTCTGGATACTCACCACTGGTGTTGCATAAGTGTGTTGGGCTGTTGGGATAGTGATACGGACTGGCTGCTCTTTCATGGACAGGGTGGAGTAAATGATTCTCTGCAGGGGTTTGGACAAGCTGGGCTTTTAACTCCTATTTTTCTGTCTCAAAGTAGAATTTAATGTGTTTGGGCATCACATTTAGAGCAAAGGAGGCTCAGGGGGGGATCTCATCACCATGTACCTAAGGGGTGGGTACAAGGAAGATGGAGACTCCCTTGTCACAAGGAGTCCCATGGAGAGGACAAGGGGACATGGACACAAGTTGCTCTTGGGGAGATTCCAACTGGACACGAGAGGGAAATTTTTCCCCATGAGATCATTGGAATGATCTCCCCAGGGGAGGGGTTGGCTCTGCCACACTGGGCACTTTAAGCCTCAGCTGGACAGGGTGCTGGGCCATCTTGTCTAGGCTGGGCTCTTGCCCAGAGAGGTTGGGCCAGGTGATCCTGGAGGTCCCTTCCAACGTGGGATTCTATGATTTAGAAAAAGAGAATTGCCGGCGCAGAGCTAGGATGATTCTGAAGGGCTCACCTGCCTCTGTTACTCTGTCATCCCTCCTCTTCCTTGTGGCAACTCTTGGTCATGTGTGGGGCTCTTGAACCTGAGCTTGCTCTGGAAAACCTTGCACACTGGAGCCGTGGCTGAGCTGGCCCAGGCTGGTGCGGCCGCTCAGCCCGGGCAGTTCCCCCTGCTCCCACCCTGAGCAGCCCCTGGTTAGCACTTCACAGCTTCCACCCGCTTGGCTGCTCTAAGATAAGTGCCTTGCCTGGGCAAATAGCTTGGACTTGCTTCTCTTTACTCATTTAGCCTTTCAGGTGGCCCTGGTCAAACTCCACCCTCTGTTGGTAAATGGGGGTAGGCAACTGGTTGCGCGCCCAGCTCTTGTTAAGTGTTCACCCAGTGTTCCCAGTGTCCCTACGGTGGCAGCAGTTTAGTGTTTGAGCCTGGTGATCTCTGAGTATGTAAGTGGTTGGTTGAAGCCTACTCATCAGGAAGATAGTCCTAATTTGAGGGAGGGTCGTGGTGACAAGTGCTTTTAAGGAAATATTAGAGGTCTGCCAAACCCAACTTTACAGCCAAAGCTGAGGCCAGGCCAGGCAGAGAGCAAACACAATCTTGGAATCATCTTGGAATCATCTTGGAATCATCTTGGAATCATCTTGGAATCATCTTGGAATCTTTTGGGTTGGAAGGGACCCCTAGAGGTCATCTAATCCAACTCCCCTGCAGTAAGTAGGGACGCTGCTAACTAGATCAGCTCGTGCAGCTCCAAAACCATCTTGTTCCTGGGGTACACGTACAGATCTAAAGGAGTCTTCAAAACCTCCTGGGTACTTCTGTCAGCTAGGGAAAAAGCACACTATAAATTATAACCAGAGCTGATTTGTTTACGATGAAGTGTTGCTGAGCACGTTCAGCAGCCGCGGATCGTCGGCTGCCAGAGCCCTAGTTGTGTCGGAGGAGAGCAGCTCCAATAAGGAGGAAGATTCTTCTGCTTTCTGGCTGTCTGTACATCCGTTTCAGACCTGCTCTGCCACGTTTATGGCTGTCGTGCGAGGCTTTATAGGTCAGAAAAACCTCAGCATCTTTACGGTGATGTTTGAAGGGAGCAGCGCTCAGTTCTTGTGGGAGAAGCGTGTTCGTGAAAGGCCAGCGCTTCCTTCTGGCACCAATGTGGTGCTGACTCTGCGAGGTACGCAGCCCTTATAGGAAAGGATAGAAAACACCTTCTCAAATCCAAACCCATTTTTTTAATCACTTAAAAGAAAAAAGTCACCGCCCTATTTCTGTCCTACAGCCGCACATTCAAAGGGCTGCAGTATTTTCTGGCAGCGCAGTGGTGCTGGCCTGGGGAGAGATTCCTCTATTCCTCATAGAATCATAGAATGTTTTGGGTTGGAAGAGACCCCTAGAGGTCATCTAGTCCAACCCCCCCTGCAGGGAGCAGGGACACCGCTAACCAGATCAGGTTGCTCAGAGCCCCATCCAACCTGGCCTTGAATAATCCTTTGGCCGGTGGAGGGGTTTTTGCTTGCTTGTTCTTCCCAAGCTGTGTTCTAGAGGGTGCACGCGCTCTCTTGCTCTGTCCTTCCAAGTGAGATTTGCCAGTGGATTTGGAAGTTAATCACCTCTGAAGGACGGACAGAAGTCTCAAGCAATGGTCCCAACATCTGTTGTGTACAGGCGGCAGCGAGGAGGCACCGGGTACTGCCTCACCAAGGAGAAGGTAGGCTGGGCTCTAGGCTCTGCTTTTCCTTCCCTTGAGGAGACCGAGGGGCAAAGCCACCTGAGAACACATGCTCAGAGGTTGGTTTGGGGTCTGTTTTAATGACCGACCCCTAGGATGGCACGTCGTTGTATGGCATAACTAGGACATGACAGTTATGGCTGTAGACTTCCAGTAAAAACCTTAGAAGTTCTGATTCCCAGTGAGAGCTGTTCCAGAGCTCTGAAATTCCCAATATCCAGGCCACACCTGCTTGGTTTTTCCCTGGAAGTGTCAGGTAGGCCACATTGATGAAATGAATTCAGCGGTTTTGCTGAAGATGGGCCGCACCTTCTCACATCTCAGGCTGTTTTAACCACGGTGTCAAAGCAGGCTGTCAGAGGTGCCTTTTTAAAAAATGGGGATTTTCAAAATTTTATTTTTCCTAGTTGAGGCTGTGTTGGGCAAAGAGCACATTTATCTGTTTCAGGGGCAAACAAGCCTCTACGAAGCCCTGCAGCGCCACGGCTGGCTAATTGCAGGCTCTGAGCTGATGGACAAGTGTGTTTGCAAGCCTGGAGTTTGCTTAGTTCTTGCATTATTTATGGCATGGCCCTGCTTGGAAGCATTAATGTAGCCAAGTTGCCTCGGAGTTAGTAGGGGTAAATGCCCAAATCAGGCCTGAAGGTTTTTTCACGGCGTGGCAAGCCATGTTCGTGCGTGGTTTGCCATGGAAGAGCTCGCTGGCTTCACTCCACTCGTCCATGTGAACAACAGTCTTGATTCCTTTTTGCCCCAACCCAGTTCTGTCACCTGGATGTGACCATGGAAGGAGAGCTCTGCTGTGTTCAGTGTAAACAGGAAACACCTGAAGGAAAGTCTGTTAACATCATCCCAGAGCGATTAGTACGTGATGTTACTGAGGGATTTAAATACCCTCTTGGAATGAGTTGAGTGGTGCTGAATTACCTTGTGGAAATTCATGGATGTGATTAGGAGAAAAAGCTGGAGCACCCTGGTGAGACCCTACCTGGAGTACTGTGTCCAGTTCTGGGCTCCCCAGTTCAAGAAAGATGAGGAACTCCTGGAGAGAGTCCAGAGGAGGGCAACAAGGATGATAAAGGGACTGGAGCATCTCCCCTAGGAGGAAAGGCTGAGGGAGCTGGGCTTGTTCAGCCTGGAGAAGAGAAGGCTGAGAGGGGACCTCATCACCATGTACAAATATCTTAAGGATGGAAGTCACGAGGACGGAGCCAGACTCTTTGCAGTGGTGTCCAGTGCCAGGACAAGGGGCAATGGGCACAAACTGAGACAGAAGAGGTTTCAGTTGAACGTGAGGAAGAACTTCTTGGCTTGGAGGGTGCCTGAGCCCTGGCCCAGGCTGCCCAGGGGGGCTGTGGAGTCTCCTTCTCTGGAGATCTTCAACCCCTGCCTGGATGAAGTCCTGTGTGACATGCTCTAGGAGAACCTGCTTGAGCAGGGGGTGGGACTGGGTGATCTCCCGAGGTCCCTTCCAACCCTTGCCATTCTGGGATTCCGTGATTCTTATGGATCCTGGTCCATTCTCACAGACCCAGGTCATTGCCTGAGCAGTTCCGGCAGATTTACGCGGCAGCCTGCCTGGCATCTGAGGAGTTGTTCTGGCCGTGCTCTCTAGGAAGGATGGTGGGCGCTTTACTTGAATGCTGGGCTTCGTAGTTTCTGGGTGGGAGCATCTCTTCATGAAATGTTTGGGTATAACGGTGACTGACTGACTGCTGTTTGGCCTGAAAGCTCGCTAACGTCCCGTTTGTGTCTCTGCAGCTTACTGGAGGTTTTGGCTGTGCGTCAGCGTTGTGTATGAGCTCTTCCTCATCTTCATACTCTTTCAGGTAAGTAACTTCGGCCTCCGGTGGCTGAATGCCAGTTTAACGTGGATGTTGAATCCTTCGTGGTGTTCTTCAGGATTCTCGCCGCCTGTGGGAGGTGCTCTTCATTTTTGTGAAATCAAACCACTGTGCTATTTCATGAGACTTTGGGGTTGAGGAAGGACGATAATATCACAACAATATTCCCCCCTGTTGTCTAACTTCCAGCTAGTCTCAGCCTAGGTTACGCACCGCAGTGAAGTGTTCTCACCTGAGTCAGTAAGAAGCCAAGTTCTCGTTTAGCTCAAAGCATCAGGAGTTTGGTGCTTCTGATGTTCAGTCTCTGCTGGGCTGGACGTGATGTGGCTTGCTGGAGATGTGCACCAGCTGGTTGCTAGATCCTACAGATTGTGGAGTGAATTCATCCTGCTGCACCTTTTCTTTTCACCTTGGGTGACAAGTGCTTTGAATTTTATTTTTTTTGCGATAAACTGAAACTTCACACAGGACTGTGTGCAGTGGCAGCAAACTGAGGATGTTTTTTTCTAGAAAGACGTGCTATCAGTACTTCCAAATAAAGCACGTTCTTTTTTACCATATGTTCATCCTTTAGCAAACTGAGAATTTTCCCCTGGTTTTTACAATTTACAATTTTACAATTTCCAACGTGCCTTCTCAGAGACGCAGCAGTTTGAGGTAAAACATTTTGAGATAAGCAAGAAGAGTAAACCCGAGTCTATTTACAAAGCCAGTGTGTTCCTCTGTGCATACATACACCACGGCAACGGGTGCCAGGAGGGAGCTCAGGGGCTGAAGGAGGCTCACCCTCCCCCAGTTACGTGATCTGGTGTTTGCAGTCCTGTCCTCAGGCCACTGCCTGCCTTGAAACCAAAAGCAGACGCAGAAGTTTTATGGTCCCCAGCCATCAGAGAGCTGGGTGCTTTCCTCATTCACATCCCATTGCTCCTTCTCAGAGATGTCCTCCTTGCTGATACCTTCGTAGCATTTGGTGCTCTGTATTTTAAAAGGTTTGTGCAAGTACCATCACGTACTCATCAGGTAGCTTTAAAAGATCGTTTTAGATGAGAGAAAGATGGAGAACATGTTCAAAAAAAAAAAAAAAGTTTTGCCTCCAGAGGCCAAGTGAGCTGGAAGAAGCAGGGCTGGAGTTCAGAGGTGTCAGGATCTGTCTTCTGCTGGAGTAGGGTGTTTGCTTTGCAAACAAGTTTTTAATATTGATTGAACCCTTCCCAGCTAATCAAAGATTTCCCTTGGCTCCAGCATTTCTTGTTCTGCTCGGCTTTCCTGGAGCCTGCCCAGGAGCCCGTGCCAAGCTCTCTTAAGAACACAGACCCGGCCTTTTTGTTTGCTTGCCTGGCT
>JADKXX010024367.1:0-15448 GCA_017310255.1 Butorides virescens | reverse complement strand
CAAAGTGGGGGGATGGATCCCAGCACCAAAATGCTGGTCCCAGGCAGGGGGGTCTCACCCATCGCGGGCATCCAGCACATGGCGGGCGTCCTCCAGGGCC
This sequence comes from Butorides virescens, assembly GCA_017310255.1. Taxonomy (NCBI): domain Eukaryota; kingdom Metazoa; phylum Chordata; class Aves; order Pelecaniformes; family Ardeidae; genus Butorides; species Butorides virescens. Next base: position 15,348 of record JADKXX010024367.1, on the reverse strand, counting down.
ACCCGGGCACGGCCGGTGTCTTCCTGGGGGAAGGCCAGCAGCAGGGCGGTCTGCGCCCCTGCAAGCGCCAGGCCTGTGAGGCGCAGAGGCGAAAGGAGCCGTGGGGCCGGCCCCACAGCGGGCATGGGGCAGGCTTGCCCCTCCATCCTCCTCCTCCTCACCTGGGAGCGGGGGGCGAAGCGCGTGAGGGCGATGTCGGCCGGGCTCCTCAAGAAGAGCTTCTGCTGCGGGCGCCTCTGTGGGGAGGGCAGGAGGTGGCCAGCGATGGCGTCAGAGGATGAAGGTGCCACACCCAACATGGTGGCCGGGACCCTGCCCCAAAATGTCAGATTATGAGGGGAAAAAAGTTTGGCATGATCACAGAATCACAGAATCACAGAATTGCAAGGGTTGGAAGGGACCTCGGAAGATCATCTAGTCCAACCCCCCTGCTAAAGCAGGCTCTCCTAGAGCATGCTACACAGGACTTCGTCCAGGCGGGCTTTGAATATCTCCAGAGAAGGAGACTCCACAACCTCCCTGGGCAGCCTGTTCCAGTGCTCAGTCACCCTTAGAGTAAAGAAGTTCTTCCTCATATTCAACTGAAACCTCTTATGTTTCAGTTTGCACCCGTTGCCCCTAGTCCTGTCACTGGACACCACTGTAAACAGGCTCCTCCCGTCCTCTTGACTTCCGCCCTTAAGATATTTGTAGGTGTTGATGAGATCCCCTCTCAGTCTCCTCTTCTTCAGGCTGAACAAGCCCAACTCTCGCAGCCTTTCCTCGTAGGGGAGATGCTCCAGACCCTTTATCATCCTCGTTGCCCTCCTCTGGACTCTCTCTAGGAGTTCCTCGTCTTTCTTGAACTGGGGAGCCCAGTGATGGGAGGGGGAAGCCTGTTTATGGACATGGCACCTCCCTTCCCGATATTTCATGGACATGAGGTGAGGGGGTTCATCCTTTCCGCCATTTATGGATATAAAGTGAGAGGGGTCCCTCCTTTCCTCCTCTGTGTGGGGTTGAAGGTGAGGGGGGTCCCCCTGCCTTCCAGATATTTTATAGCTATAAGGAGGGTGTGTGTGTGTGTGTCCCTCCCTTCCACCATTTTAGGGGATCCGGGTGTGTGCGTGGGCCCCCCCATTCCGTGGGGCTGGGGGGGCTCCTGCCTGCGCCCCCGCACGCCTGGCAGGGGACGTGGCTGCCACTGGTGACGGCAAAGCGGCTCCCTCTGGGGTGCAGGGGAACCAGTCCATGCTGGGAGGGGGTGAGGAGGAGGAAGGGGGGCAGCTGCCTGCTCGTGTCCCCCCACCTTGTCCCCTCCTGTCCCCACCGTGCCCCGACGGCTGTGGTGGTGCCGGGACCCCCTTCCCCCCTTGGTCTGTGAGGAAATGGTCGTGGGGAAGGGCGGGAAGCCTGAGGGGGCGGAGCCACAGCCGAAAGGGGGGGCAGGGGGGGAACCACAGGTACCTGTGGGGAGAGGGTGGGTGTTGGGGGGGGTGTTCGACATGACACCCCCCCTCAGTACCGTGTCGGCCTCACCTCCTCCTCTTCCTCCTCCTCTTCCTCTTCCTCCCGGCTCGGCCTCCATCTTGTCACAGGACTGGGCGCGTCGTGTGCGTTTGGGTTTGGGGGGAACCTGACAGGGGCCCCCCCCGAGGGGCCGGGGGGGGGGGGGATCCCTCTGGCATCCCCTGTGCCCCTGCAGGGCCCCCCTCCATCGCCCTGGGGCCGTTGTGGCTGGGGGGGCTTTTGGGGGGGCTGGGCAGATTGAGGGGAAAAGTGAGAAAACTCCTGGGCCACGGGGGGGCCCGCGGGTGGTCAGGTCTCCAGGTCCGTCCCCCCAGGCCTGTCCAGGCTGGGAGATCCCTGCTCCTGCAGCCCCCCCGGCCCCAGCCCCGGCTGCCCCCCACTTGGCTCTCACCCATTTCTCCTCAGGCCCCTCGGCCTCTGCCCCCTCCAGCCCTGCCCCAGGCCAGCTGTGACTGACAGGCTGCCTCCGGCTCCGGCTCCTCTGCTGCCCCCCCGTGCCGCAGTCGCTCCTCAGGCATCTGGGACACCGGGCCTGCAGAGAGACGGCCTTCAGGAAGGGCCATGGCAGCCGGGGGTGATCTCTCAGCAGCGCAGGGGGGTGCCCAGCTCTGCCCTCCCTCGCTCCTCATGGGGTGTGGGCCTGCTCAGGGAGGGAGGGGGAACGGGGGACGGGGGGTGGGAAGGGAAGGGGGCAGGGCGGGACAGGAGGGAGCTCCCCGGAGCGGAGCTGCCCTGGGTTTGCTCGGGGCCAGCAAGTCTGTATGACAACGTGGGCCTGTCTGTGCTCCAGCCACAGCCCGGGGCAGGAGGAGCTGCGTGACGGGAGCTGCTGGCATGGGCCAGGCCGGCGCCTGGCAGGAGATGGGGCTCTGCCCCCGCCCCCCCGCCCGTGCTGAGCCCAGCACCCAGGGCCTTCCTCAGGCCTCGCCTTCCCTGGGCAGTGAGGAGCAGAGACGCCCTGTCCTGGCATGGCCCAGAGCACATTCCTGTGGCCAGAAGGAAGGACGGAGCCCCTGTCACTGTCCCCATGGGGCTGCCCACTGTCCTTCGTGACGTGTGTGGGGGCGCAGGTAGGAGCCCCTCCAGCCCCACAGAATGGGGGGACCCAACACACCCCCAGAACCTGAAAATAGTGGAAGGGAGGGACACCCCCCCCACACCTTATAGTTATAAAATATTTGGAAGGCAGGAACTCCCCTCACCTTGAGCCCCTAAAATGGCAAAATTCAGGGACCTCCTTGAACCCCACACAGTGGAGGAAAGGAGGGACCCCCCCCTCATTTTATATCCATAAATGTTGGAAAGGAGGAACCCCCTCACCTCATGTCCATAAAATATCTGGAAAATAGGAACCCCCTCACCTCATATCCACAAAATATCTGGAAGGGAGATGGCTTGTCCATACACAGGCTTCCCCCTCCCGTCACACAACCTTTTTTCACCTCATAACCTGCCATTTTGGGGTGGGGTCCTGACACCTTTTCCCTCGGCACACAGGGCCCTTCCCCATCTGCGCCGCTGCCTGCCGCTACCTCCCCATCTCTGCCCAGGCGAGTTCCGCCCCACCTGGTCCTGGCCACCATATTGGGTGTGGCACCTTCATCCTGCGACGCCATCACTGGCCATCTTCTTCCCTCCTAAGAGATGCGCACACAGGAGAAGCTCTTCAGGAGCCCAGCCGACATCGCCTTCAAGTGCTTCACCCACACCACAGGTGAGGAGGAGGAAGATGGAGGGGCAAGCCTGCCCCATGCCCGCTGTGGTGCCAGCCCTAAGGCTCCTTTCACCTCTGCCCCCACCAGGTCTGGCGCTTCCAGGGGTGCAGGCTGACCTGCTGCTGGCCTTCCCCCAGGAAGGCACCGGCCGTGCCCGGGTGGCCCTGGAGGATGCCCGCCATGTGCTGGATGCCCACGATGGGTGAGACCCCCCTGCCCGGGACCAGCATTTTGGTGCTGGGATCCATCCCCCCTCTTGGCCACCATTGTGGTGCCGGGATCAATCCCCACTCTTGGCTGCCATCATTGTGGGGTCCATCCCCCCTCTTGACCACCATCTTGGTGAGGTCCACATCGTGGCAGCCATTTTGAGAGGGTCTGTCCTCCCTCACGGACGCGATCTTGGGAGAGTCTGCGCTCCACTTGGTGGCCATCTTGGAAGGGTCCACATCCCTTGGATGCCATTTTGGGAGGGTCCTGGCAGCAGCCAGCTGGGACTGGGGCGCGTTCGATCCTCCCTTGGCACAGGGAACTTCAGCGCCAGCATGGGGAAGGAGCGGTGTCTGCAGGAGCTCCTGCAGCAGGAGGGCTCAGCCTGGGGCCCCTGCGGGAATCATGGTTCTTTCCCTCTGCCAGAGGCCGTGCTGAGGGCTCGCTTGTCCGCTCCTCCCCCAGGGGTGCCCTGGGGTGCACCTGGCTCAGGCTGAAGTGGAGAAGATGGGAAAAAGGCCAAGCGTCTGGGAAAGGAGACGAAGGGGATGCGGCTGGAAGCTGCCCCCAGCTGCAGACAAGAGACAGACGGCCTCTGCGCGGGAGGAAGGGTCCCTCTGAGTATTCCTCAGCAGAGCAGAGCACCAACGTGCACCACGGGGGCTGTGTGCATGACCAAAGGTACGGTACGGCCATGGAGCGCTTGGGGGTCTTCCCGACCCTTTTCTTTCCCTTGCTCTCCCTCTGCCTTGCTCCCTGCCCCTCTTTTTTCCTTCCTCTCTCTGACCTGCAGCCCATCGCTGTTTTTCCCTTCTCTGCCTCTTTGTCCTGATTTGCATTGGTTCCCGTTTTTCACAATCTCTCTGGCCCCTCGCCTCTCCTGCCTTTGCTCTCTCTGCCTCTATCTCTTGTCCCTGCCCCCTCTCTCTCTTTCCTTCTCTCACCCTCCCCTCCCTGCCCCCCACCACTCCCTGTCTCTGGGGCTTTTCCCATCCTGTATCCCACTGTCCCTCACCTTCTTCCTGTCCATCCCTTACTCTCGCTGTCCCTCTCTGCTGCTCCCTGACTCCCTTTCTTTTTCTGTCTTCTTCCATCTTTCCACAGAGCTCTTGGTCCCATCTTTTCTTTCTCCAACCTTCTCTGTGCCTCAACCCCCCTCTCTTTCTCCCTCTGGTGTTAGTCGTCTGTGTCTTACTCTCCTGCTCCCTGTCTCACCATGTCTCCCCATGTCCCTCTGTCCTGCTGCCTGATCATAGAATCATAGAATCATAGAATCATAGAATGTTTTGGGTTGGAAGGGACCTCTAGAGGTCATCGAGTCCAACCCCCCTGCAGTCGGCAGGGACACTGCTAACTAGATCAGGCTGCTCAGAGCCCCATCCAACCTGGCCTTGAATGTTTCCAGGGATGGGGCCTCCACTACCTCTCTGGGCAACCTGTTCCAGTGGTTTACCACCCTCACTGTAAAGAATTTTTTCCTTATATCTAGCCTAAACCTACCCTGATTTAGTTTAAAACCATTACCCCTTGTCCTAATGCAGCTGGCCCTACTAAAAAGATTTTCCCCCTCTTTCCTATAGGCCCCTTTTAGGTATTGAAAGGCTGCAATCAGGTCACCCCGCAGCCTTCTTTTCTCTAGACTGAACAACCCCAACTCTCTCAGCCTGTCCTCATAGGAGAGGTGCTCCAGCCCTCGGATCATTTTAGTAGCCCTCTTCTGGACCCGCTCCAACAGTTCCATGTCCTTCTTGTGCAGAGGGCTCCAGAGCTGGACGCAGTACTCCAGGTGAGGTCTCACCAGAGCTGAGTAGAGGGGCAGGATTACCTCCCTCGACCTGCTGGCCACGCTCCTCCTGATGCAGCCCAGAGTACGGTTGGCCTTCTGGGCTGCCAGGGCACATTGCCGGCTCATGTCCAGCTTTTCATCCCCCAGCACCCCCAAGTCCCTCTGGGCAGGGCTGCTCTCAATCCTTTCTTCCCCCAGCCTGTATTGATACTGGGGGTTACTCCGTCCCACGTGCAGGACCTTGCACTTGGCCTTGTTGAACCTCATGAGGTTCACACAGGCCCAGCTCTCCAGCCTATCCAGGTCCCTCTGGATGACATCCCTTCCTTCTGGTGTGTCAACCGCACCACTCAGCTTGGTGTCATCTGCAAACTTGCTGAGGGTGCACTCGATCTCACTGTCCATGTCATTGATGAAAATGTTGAACAGCACCGGTCCTAGTACGGACCCCTGAGGGACACCACTCGTCACCGGTCTCCATCCGGACATTGCGCCGTTGACCACTACCCTCTGGATGCCACCATCCAGCCAGTTCCTTATCCACCGAACAGTCCACCCATCAAATCCATAGCTCTCCAATTTAGAGAGAAGGATGTTGTGGGGGACGGTGTCAAAGGCCTTGCAGAAGTCCAGATAGATGACGTCCGTTGGTTTTCCTTTATCCACCATTGACGTCACACCGTCATAGAAAGTCACCAGGTTCGTCAGGCAGGACTTGCCCTTGGTGAAGCCATGCTGGCTATCTCGAATTATCTCCCTGGCCTCCATGTGCTTTAGCATAGCTTCTAGGAGGATCTGCTCCATGATCTTCCCAGGCACAGAGGTGAGGCTGACAGGTCGGTAGTTCCCCGGGTCTTCCTTTCTACCCTTTTTGAAAATGGGCACAACGTTGCCCTTCTTCCAGTCACCAGGGACTTCACCTGACTGCCATGACTTTTCAAATATCATGGAGAGTGGCTTGGCAACTACATCGGCCAATTCCCTCAGGACTCTGGGATGCATCTCATCAGGTCCCATGGACTTATGTGTATTCAGGTTCCTCAGGTGGTCACGAACCTGGTCTTCTCCTACAGCAGGAGGGGTTTTGCCCTCCCAGGCCTCCTCATGCCATCCATCAACTCGGGAGGGGTGAGGAGAGAGTTTGCCAGTGAAGACTGAGGCAAAAAAGTTGTTGAGTACCTCAGCCTTCTCCTCATCTGCTGTTACCAGCCTGCCGGTCTCGCTCATCAGTGGGGGTACACTCTCTTTAACCATCCTTTTCTGGCTGATATACCTGTAGAAACCCTTCTTATTATTCTTTGCATCCCTAGCCAAGTTAAGCTCCAGCTGCGCCTTCGCCTCCCTGACCCCATTCCTACACAACCGGACCACTTCCCTATACTCCTCCCAGGATGCCTGTCCCTGCTTCCACTGCCTGTGCAGTTCCCTCTTCCTCCTTAGCTTGACCAGCATCTCCTGTCTCAACCACGCTGGTCTCTTCCCTTCTTTGCTTGATTTCTTACACCGCGGGATTGAAAGCTCCTGCGCTCTGTGGACCACTTCCTTAAAGATCTGCCAGCTCTGTTCTGCTCCCCTGTCCCTGAGGACCGTTTCCCAGGGAGTCCTTCTGACTATCTCCTTGAGGAGCTGGAAGTTGGCTTTTCTAAAATTCAGGGTCCTCACTATACTCTTTGTTCTTCCCATTTCCCTCAGGAGCGTGAGCTCTACCAGCGCATGATCACTGCAGCCCAGGCTGCCCCGATCTTGACATCTCCGACGAGCTCGCTTGCATTGGTGACCACCAGGTCCAGTATCGCATCCCCTCGGGTAGGGGTGTCTATTACCTGGCTTAAGAAGTTGTCCTCAATGCATTCGAGAAACCTGCTGGATTGCCTACATCCTGCCGTGTTGGTTTTCCAGCAGATGTCGGGGTGGTTGAAGTCCTCCAGCAGGACGAGGGCCTGCGAGCGCGAAGCCTCCCGGAGTTGGAGGAAGAACGCTGCTCCTTTTTGCACTCCCTCCCTGTCCTGCTGCCCACCGCAGACTATCTCTCCATCTCCCTCCTGCTCTGTGTCCCTACTTTTCTTTCTCTGCCCTGCTCCCTCTCTCTGCCTGTCTTCTTCTGCCCCTGCTGCTTCTCTATCTCTATCCAGATCCTTGTTCCTTTTTCCTTTCCTCTCTCTATCCCTCAGTCTATTTGCTGGTGCCCACCTTTTCTGGCCATCAGCAGCCAGCACTTTCTTCCTTCTCTGTCTCTCGGGTCCTGCTTCTCAACTCAGACTTCCCCCCCACCTCCGTCTCTGTCCTGCTCCCTGTCTTTTTTTTTTGTTTTTTTTACCTTTTGTCATTTTCTCCTGCTACCCTGTCCATTTTCTCCCTCTCCATATTGCCCTGCTCCCTGTCCCTGCCTTTCCCTGGCAATCCATGTCCTGGCCCTGTCCTTGTCTTTCCCTCTTTGGCCCCCATCCTTCCTCCTGTCTTGTATCTCTCTCTATCCCTGTGTCCCTGCTGCTTCTTTCCCCACCTCTCTCCTGCTCCCTGACCTTTTCCCCTTCTCACTGGGCCTCTCTCCTGCTTCCTCCTCCATTTTTTCTGCCTTTACTTCTCTGTCCCACTGCCTGTCCCATCATGTCTTGCTATACCCTCCTGTCTCGACAGCTCTGCCTTTTCCCATGCTGTCTGCTTCTGTTCTGCTTCTTGGCTTTTCTTTCCTCTTCTCCCACTTCTTTCCTCTTCCTCACCTTTATGCTCTAGCCCATTACTCTTATTTCTCCTCTTGGTCTCTTTCTCCCTATTTGATCATATTTTTATTTCTTAGACCTCTCTGTCCCATTCACTGTCCCTGTTTTTCTCTCTCTCAGGGGAGCCTGCCACTTGGAGAGGTGCCCCATGCACCCCCCCTCTCGGTGGCCATCCCCAGCCCAGCTCAGCCCCCTGCAGGGTGGGCAGGGGCTGTGTTAACCCCGTGCCCTCCCCCCCGCTGTGCAAATGACGCAGGCAGAGAGCGACGCTGCAAAGCAAACCCCCAACTCTTTTAATGGGGTAAGGAAGAAGTGGGGGATAGGTCTGGGAACGGGCTGGGGCTGGAGCGGGTGGGTGCAGGTCTGCGCCTCCAGATCTCCTCTGCACACGTGTGCTGTGGGGGACGGTGCTGGGCGGGGGGTTACGGGTACCCGTAGGCGTCGGCTATCCCCATGTCGATCTCCCTCTGCACCAGGAACTGCACCTCGCCCATCGACATCTGCCGGGCCGCCCGCTGCCGCTCCTCCTGGGCCAGCTTCTTCATGCGCTCCCTCTCGGGGCGCTGCTGGGGCGTGATGGGCACGGACACCTCCTGCTCCTCCCGCGGGGTGGGCTTGGCCACGCCGCCGCCACCCTGCCCTGCTTCCCCTTGGGGTCTGCCCAGAAGGGGTCGGCGTCCCCCAGCATGGCCACTGCCACTGGCTCCTTGGGGCACTTGCCATCCACCCTGTGCTCCTGGGGAGCTGGCTGAGGAAGTCAATGCTGTCAGGGACGTTGGGGACATCAGAGAGGGTGGGGACAGTGGCCTTGCTGTCCCCCAGCATCGCCACCGCTGCTTGCACCTCAGTGTGGACGCCCTCTGCCCTGTACTCGGAGAGGTCAGGGAGCTTGTTGAGGGAGGTGGTGAAGTCAGGGACATTGGGGACAGCGGGGAAAGTGTCCTCGCTGTCCCCCAGCCTGCCCACCACCAATCCCTCTTTGGGGCAGCTGCCCTTTGCCACGTACCCAGAGAGGTCAAGGAGCTCGTGGATAACGGCGTCCAAGTTGGGGCTGTCAGGGATGTCAGGGATGGTGTCGGTGCCATCCGTGGTGTTGAGCCAGGCGAGCATATTGTTGATGGTGTCACCTGCCTGCTGAGGACTGACCTCAACTAAGGCTTCTGGCCCATGCTTCGGCAGCTCCACGGGCCTCTCTGGAGCTGCCGGGGTGGTCACCACTGCTGAAAAAGCAAACAAAACAAACCCCGTGGCAATGCAAGCTTTCCTCGTTACTGGTCACCCGACCGCAGGCTCTGCTGCCCCGCACAGCTCACCTTGGGGCTTTGTCGTGGTTCTGCTGGTTGGAAGAGCCAGGGTGGGCTGGTGGGGGCTGCCAGCGGGGACGCTGCCCTTGATGGCTGCAGTGTCCATCTTAATGGCCTTGGGCGGCTTCTGGGTGCTGCCGGGCAGGGTGTGGAGCACAGAGGGGCCCTGCACCCAATACTGAGCCCCCAGGCAGTGGGGGGGTGGGGGGCTGGGGCAGGCAGGGATGTACAGCATGCAGGAGCCTGTGGGGGACAGGGGCTCCCCCTGCACCATGGCCCATGTCCCCATCCCCATCGACTGGTGGGGCACCAGCATCCCCGTTACCACCTGGGCACTTGCGACGCCATCGTCAGCCGTAGAGGGAACCAGTCTGTTGGGGGGAGCACAGAGGGGCGATGGGGTGAGGGGCTGGCGGGCAGAGCCGGCTGGGGGCTCACCCGGAGGGCAGGAGCCCCAGGAGGAGCGGGAGCCTGCTGCTGTACCTGCCATGGCGGTTGCCCAGGGTGGGGTTTGTTGGGGGCACACAGCGTTGTAGGGGTCCGTCCCCATGGCCATCGTTCCGCCAGCCCCTGCTGCAGCCAGCCTTGCGGGGGGGGGATTGCTCATCCCACAGCACCTTCCCATCGCGGGGATTTCCCACCCTGCGCATGATTTCCTGTCCTGAGCGATGGTTTCCTCTGCTCACGATGCTTTCCCATCCCAGTGATGATTTCTCAGCCCCATTATGGTTTCGTATCCCATCACACATGTGATTTTTGCAGGGAGGTGAATTTTCTTGTCAAGGGGCAGGGCTGGGGCCAGCCCTGGTGCCCTTGCAATGCTGACTGGTGTGTGTGCTGCCCCATCCCACCCTGCTGGTTGGGATGGGGGGGTGTGCGGCGGGGTACTTCTGCGATGTTTTTGTCCTCTCTCTCTCTCTGCCGGGGCGGGTGGGAACTGCTGCTCCCACCTAGAGCCTGCAAGTAATGCAGGAGATGAAAATGGCATCTTGTGCCAAATGACAGAGCTTGCTTTGGAATGGTTCTGGGCTTTCTGAGTTATCCTGGTTTTTTACCACGTCAGAATTAAACAGAAGTAACGTCTTATTCTGGCAATGTGATGAGCATGAAGCATGCAGGGTCAATCCAGCCGTACGGGTGTGACTGTGCTGGGGTGTAGGAGCCCTTCCCTTTGCCCTGCTCTGCTCTGCACTCCCGTGCTGTCTGGAGGTGTTTCCGCTGCTTTGCTCTTCCTTGGGCTTGTCTCGGTCTGGACAGTAATTGGAAGACACGTCCAGCACAGATGGGGCCTACCAGTGGTGGGGCTTCTGGGCATTTCCAAATGACAGGCGATAATCTCTAGGGGTAGGTTTCGTAAACACACTTTGAAATCATTCCCTGCTCTTCCAGAGTGAGCATGCGCAGGGTCAGAAACTTCCCAGGCGCTCAGCCACTTCTCTTCATATCGAATCACCTGAGGAACGCTGTAACGTGAAAGCTGTTTCAAATGCACATGGATAAGAAAGGAAAGTTTGGGCTTTCTTCAATGAGAGGCAATTTTTCTCCAAAAGCTTTCAAATGATCCAGATTTTGCTCCCACAGAAATTAACGGGGGTCTTTCCTCAGTGGGAGCAGAACTGAACAAGCAGAATAACTTGTATTACTAAGACTAAAGCCATTATAAAGTCAGTCAAAGGAGAATGAAACTCTGCTGTCCAAGTACTAACTGGAACAAGGAGCATGCAGAAGTTCAAAAATGGTTTCCAAGAGATAACATAAAGATGAATTAAGAACATCAATGAACTGAGGTTGGCTACTGCTCCTTCACTTTTTTTGCAGGAGGCTCCATTCCAGGAGATTTTTCACGATCGGTGTCCACCCTCTCTTGGGAAGCTGTAGCTGGATTGATTGTATGGTCGTTCTTCGGGGGAACAGCCACGTTGACTTGCCGTTTTGTCTTGTCAGTTTTCGCTTTTGGCTTCTTCTTCTCTTTTCTCTCCTTTTCAGGCATCGGTTTGAAAGCAACAGAATCTGCTTCCTTAGGCTCATCTCGGTTTACTGGAGGTGTCGACTGAGCACCCACAGCATAACCCCGGTAAAACTTCTTGTTATTTTCTCATTCTTGGTATCTTTCCTTTTCAAATGGATCTCTCAAGTCAACCCATCTGCCATAGCGAGCTGTCGTATTGTATGGTGGAACTTGTGTGTGTCTGTTAAAGTGCCCCCTTTCTCCTTCCCCTTGAGGTCGAGCCTGTTTGGTGGGAGACTGGCCTCTACCTGCGGGAGACCCGGGCCGTGAATGGTACCTTCTGCATGGGGGTGACCTTGACCTCAAACAGTGATAACCAGGTGACCTTAACCTAGAACGATAGCTACATCTCTTCCTTTTATTACATTATTCCGCACGTGTTCATTAGCATGATTCCTCTTTCCCAGGTGAAAATATCTCCGTGCATCCACAGAAGATGAACAAAAGAGGAGAGGAAGACAGTTTCTCTCACATAGCTCCTCCAAAGGTCTTTGAGGTAACGGTTACCATCAGAATAGGGAGACGCAGAAAATCCAGCAACTTCGCCTCTTCAGTTTCCAGCCTCTGGCGGCTGTCAGGAGGTGGAGGATGTCATTGCAGGGAGGCTGTACTAAAAGAGACGCCGGTTCCTTAACAACCGCTGCCAAATGACAGCCACCAGTCCACCGCAATCTCTGCCGTGGTTGAGCCAGTGACCGACATACGAACTTCCTACCACGGCTAATCCCCTGAATCATCCAATCCACCGAACGGCAGAGCGGTGGAGTAGAACCCCTCCTGGTTCTTCTAGACAGCCTGCTTCTCCATCGCAGACATGTGAAGCAGTTGTCTGGGAAATGAAAGCCTACGCTCCTGAATCATTTTGTAGTCCATCGATTCCTTAGGAAAATGATTGTAATCTCATCAAGTTTGAACTTTTTATTTTCCCTGTTTAAGTAAGTTTGGCCTTTACTACAATTACAGTTTGACCTGTGTTACAAAAAGACACCAACAAAATGGCCAAGAGCAGAGAAAGTAGACTGCATGCAAATGCAAAGGGTGAACACCCTATATAAGCAAAACCAGCTTAGAATTCCTACAGGTTTTAGGCAAAGTTTTAGAACTACATTTACCTTGGCTTAGTTTGGGATCTTTACCATCCCCAATGAAAAAGTACATGGAAAAAACCACTATGTGATTTTTGCTTGTGTCAGATGGACTTCAGCATAACTGCAGTCCAACATTCTGTTAAAATACAGAAATGAAACCCAACGAAACTTCATTGAGCCAAATCCATGATCCTCTTTAAGTCTCCGTTGTTCTCTGTAAAACTCCTCCCAAGATAAGGGAGGCCAGTGGCACCCTGGCTTGTGTCAGCAACAGCGCGGCCAGCAGGAGCAGGGCAGAGATCGTCCCCCTGCACTGGGCACTGGTGGGGCCGCCCCTCGAATGCTCATCTATCAACAAATCTTCTCTCAAACTGCTTTTAGCTCCTTCCACATACGCTCCCTACGTTGTTCTTCATGAGGATGTATTTGGCCTGCTCTCATCCCTGCACTGTCCCTTTCTTGCTTATGGAATTTGAGATTTTAGACAACCGGTGGGATGGATCCCAGGTTTTGTTTTGATTCACCTTTACGATTTTATAAGCACAATGCACCCTTGCAATCTACCTATTACAGACAAACACTGAAAGGACAGACTAGAAACTGCGCTAACAGATAAAGCAGACTCCTCTCCCTCCAGCTGAGAGAAGGCAGCCTAGCTATTTGAGATGGCCACACTTAAGAAATTCACAACTGTCCTAAAATAACAGCATTGGCTTTTCCAACAATTTGCTCAAGCAGTATCAACTCAGTTGTTACAAAAAGAACGTTGGAGGTGATTTCTATTGGGAAATCAATTCCTTCGGCCCTGTTCAGCCAGTAAGCCAAAGGGTGGCTTTCCATCTGAAACTTTAATTCTATTTCATTTTCACATGGAATTGTGGTTTCCTCAAAAGTGATCATTTTTCAGAGTCCTCTTTTCAGTCAGGGGCTGGAGTTTTGTTTTCAATAATTTTACTGCAGGCACAGATGGCCTTTCCTAAAGCCAATTCAAATTAAGCCATTGAAAAATTAATTACAGCTTGTACTTTCCACAGCTATCTGTGCATACTTACTGCATGATAAATCCACTGCTGTGTAAGTTATGTGTTATGGCCTCGTTTAGTAGGTTACAAGCAGTAATATCTTGAAATTCTGCAGAATACTTACAGTGCTGTCGGAATGGGAAGCCGGCCCGGAGTAACGATGGAATCTCAATATGAGTATGGTCGTTCTCCTTTATTGCGCAGCTAACAAAAGCATATATAGGCAGAAAACAATAACATACACACACGTCACACTGTGATTGGTAGAACACCGTTATACACACGCCTACATCGCTAGGATGGACCATCTGTCCGGCGGAGGGGCTTCTCCTTCTCTTCCGGTCATAGTTCCGCCCACATCTGCTTAAGAGCAGGGGCTGTCGAATGGGACTAAGTCATGCCCATTCTCACTCAGCCACTCCTCCACATAGCATGGTGACAAGAGAAAAGTAGAGGCTTTGTTTGGGGATGGGTATAAAAGGATGTAAAGCGTTAAATAAAGTGATCCCGATGCTGCTTGCGCTTGGGCATGAACTTGGGGTCCGTGCCTTCATTGCCACAGGATCTGGCAACCGAGCTGGCCCTGCCCAATCAAACCTCTTATGTACGGTAGAAGGGGATAAAGTCCCTGTAGCGCATGTTCAAAAATATGCTGGGGAAGGCAGCCTGGGTCACTCCTGCCTCAGGCCAAGGCAAACCCATTCGCAGGATTGCTTTTGCTCAAGGATCTGGCTGCACATTTTGGGTGATGTGGAAGGATGGGAAAGTCCGATGTGTACCGCAAGGGGATTTGATTTGGGGTGAAAATAGCCAATGAACTGAATGGTATTATGTTAATTGCTGTATAAAACTGTATGTTATCACTTTTATGGATGCTCTGTGTCATATCAGCAGTATTACAGTAACAATCCTCCAGATCAATGAAGAATGAATTTTGAAGAAACCGAGCAAGTGCAGCGGTGGTGGAACCAGCACTGGCTTCAGCATGCAACAACCCAGCACCACACACCATCTCTCCTGCCCTGAAAGGCTGTTACAACAGATGGAGACCAAAACCATGGACTAAAAGAACCCAATGGACATTTTAGAGGGATGGCCCATAGGCTGAGGGGACGATATGTGTGTGTATATATCAAAAGATGGGGAAAGTGGTGGTGATTAATTGGAATGTATTGGAAAGGGTAGGACCTAAGCATGATGTAAATGGTATACAATAAGGGATGGATACTGTACTGGTTTCAGCTGGAATAGAGTTAATTTTCTAGTAGCTGGCACAGTTGTGTGTTTTGAATTCAGTATGAGAATTATGTTGATAACTTACTGGTGGTTTAGATTTGCTAAGTAGTAGTTCTTACTCTAGTCAAGGACCTGATTTTTTTCAGGTTCCCCTGCTCTGCCAGGTGCACAAGAAGCTGGGAGGGAGCACAGCCGGGGCAGCTGACCCCAACTGGCCCAAGGGCTATTCCACAGCAAATAAAGTAAATAAAATTGAGGGAGTTGGTGATGGAGTGATTGCTGCTCAGGGTTGGGCTGGACATTGGTCAGCAGCTGGTGAGCAATTGCACTGTGCATCATTTGGTTTGAATATTCTCTTCTTCTTCTTCTTCTTCTTCTTCTTCTACTTCTTCCTATTATTATTGGTATTATTATTGTTATTATTTTATTCTCTTTTATTACACTGTCTTTATCTCAAGCCACAGATTTTACTTTTCTTTCTGATTCTTTCCCCTGTCCCACTGTGGAGAGGGGCAGTGAGTGAGCAGCTGGGTGGTGTTCAGCTGCCTGCCGGGTTAAACCACAACACCCAAATACGTTGGGATCAATGCAGAATTGGCCATTCAAAATCGAGCATTTTACTCACTTGGCATCTTTGCTTGGACATTTTTTCACATTGACTGCACTCCTGAGATCTCTCTAATGAGCCCCGTAAGAATTGAAGACTAAAGGAGAACTATGCCCAGCCTTGGCTCCTTAGGGTGTTTTGCA
>JADKXX010024357.1:0-11402 GCA_017310255.1 Butorides virescens | reverse complement strand
ACTGATATGATAAAGAGGGCTATTCCTGGAGTTCGGTTAGCACAAAAACCAAGAAGGAGGGATTGTGGATACATTCCTAGCAGAAAAAGGACATCAGGTTTTGATAGGGTTGGAATGCTCTTAAAGGGGAAATGCTTAGCCAGTGTACGGGACGCTATTAAAGGGGAAATGCTTAGTTGCTAGAGTAGAGAAGAAGTAACCGCAAGTAGGGTAAAGTAACCAATGAGTGAGGCTTGGCTGTATATATCCAATCGCTATTAGAGGAGAAGTGTATGGACAGTGTGTTACACCTATGAAATTATTGCTTATGCTGTGTGAACCCTGCTCTGCTCTATAAGCATACCTGCAAATGTCATTGGTGGGCCTTGCTATTTAGGTAAACTAACCATGTTTGCACCATCTCTTAGTCAACTTCGGAATATCATTATGTCTGTCGGCCAGAGCCGAACAAAACGTGCCTTATTAACCCCTGATTGTAATGATAATGTTGAACTTTTATCTGTAGCTGCTCGCGTTGCTTTAGCTGTTTTTGTACCAGGTGCTGCTGCTGGTAATGCCTTAAAGAATCTAGCACGTCTTGCCTGTTGGTCAGAGAAACAAAGTAATATAACAACGAAGGTCTTAGGAGAATTATTGTTAGATCAAAAAGGTCTACGGCATGCTCTGTTACAAAATCGTGCTGCGATTGACTTTCTACTATTGACACAAGGCCATGGGTGTGAAAATTTTGATGGCATGTGCTGTTTTAACCTAAGCGATCATAGTAAGTCAATCCATCAGTCAATTGCCTTGATGAAGAAGAACTTAGAAAAAATACAAGAAGATACCAGTCCCTGGAACAAGTGGTTTGAATGGTGGGGACTAACAGGATGGGTGAAAGATCTCTTTAAGAAAGGCTTACGCTTGTTAATGCTTTTGACTGTAGGACTAATAATTATCATTATTATAGTAGGTATTGTGAAACGTTTATTATCCAAACTAGTATCTACTGTTTTGCTTGCGCAAAAAAAAAAAAGAAAAAGGGGGAAATGTGGAGGAGTGGCTGAGTGAGAATGGGCATGATTCAGTCCCATTCAGCAGCCACTGCTCTTAAGCAGATGTGGGCAGACCTATGACCGGAAGAGAAGGTGAAGCCCCTCCGCCTGACAGATGATGCGTCCCAGTCACAGTAGCGATGTAGTGTGTGTATTACAGTGTTCTACCAATCACAGTGTGACATGTGTGTATGTTATTGTTTTATGCCTATATCTACTTTTGTTAGCTGCGCAATAAAAGAGAATGACCATACTCATACTGAGATTCCATCGTTACTCCGGGCCGGCTTCCCCCTCCGACACACAAAGTGTGAGGCTTCTCATTTATGCAGTCAGTCGGTCAGAAAAGTAAAGCAGGCAGTGAGTTATAATGGAGATGACAATACTATAACAATTAAAAAACTACCATCAATAAAAAAAAAAAATACAGAAGATAGGCTGGGCCTGCAATGAGTTACATAATAACGGCTACTCATAAGAAGTTTATTGCTCCAGAAAACAATTCAGTTATCAGTTTCCATAGGGCATCCTTGAGCTCCTGGTTCCTCATGCTGTAGATGAGGGGGTTCACTGCTGGAGGCACCACTGAGTACAGAACTGCCACCACCAGATCCAGGGATGGGGAGGAAATGGAGGGGGGCTTCAGGTGGGCAAATGTGCCGGTGCTGACAAACAGGGAGACCACAGCCAGGTGAGGGAGGCACGTGGAAAAGGCTTTGTGCCGTCCCTGCTGAGAGGGGATCCTCAGCACAGCCCTGAAAGTCTGCACATAGGACAGCGCAATGAAAATGAAACACACAAAGACCACAAAGACACTAAACAAAATAACCCAGAACTCCCTGAGATAAGCATCTGAGCAGGAGAGCTTGAGGATCTTTGGAATTTCACAGAAGAACTGGTCCAAAGAATTTCCCTTGCAGAGTGGCAGTGAAAATGTAGTGACAGTGTGCATGAGAGCATAGAGGAAGCCACTTCCCCAGGTAGCTGCTGCCATGTGGACACAAGCTCTGCTGCCCAGGAGGGTCCCGTAGTGCAGGGGTTGGCAGATGGCAACGTAGCAGTCATAGGCCATGATGGTGAGAAGGGAATACTCTGCACCAAACAAGAAGAACACAAAGAAGACCTGGGTAGCACATCCTGTGTGGGAAATGTCCCTGGTGTCCCAGAGGGAATTTGACATGGATTTGGGGACAGTGGTGGAGATGGATCCCAGGTCGATTATGGAGAGGTTGAGGAGGAAGAAGTACATGGGGGTGTGGAGGCGGTGGTCACAGGCTATGGCAGTGATGATGAGGCCGTTGCCCAGGAAGGCAGCCAGGTAGATGCCCAGGAAGATCCAGAAGTGCAAGAGCTGCAGCTCCCGGGTATCCGCAAAGGACAGGAGGATGAACTGGGTGATGGAGCTGGCATTGGAAATATGCTGTTTCTTGGCATGGGGCACTGTCCAAGGAGGAAAGACAGTGAGCAAAACCAAGCACATTTCTTATAAACCCTAGCCCTGCTGCACACAATCTTTTCCTTTTTTATGAGATACTGCTTAAGCTCTGTGGCAGGAGCCCTGGTTGCTTCTGGCCGAGCGTGCTGTGAGCAGCAGGGCCTCTGCCCACTGGCTGCTGAGCAGTCACCCTGCTCTGCAGCAGTGAGGTCATGGGAACGGTGGGGGCAAGGTTTAGTCCTGGTGTTTGACTTTCTGAAATGAAACTGCTCCTAGTGCTGAAGGTGAGCATCTGCACTCTCTGTGCTAAGGAATGGGGATAGCAGCAGGCGGTTTGGATTTTCTGCAGCTCCTCCTCCCCTCCCACCCTGGGGAATGTTACCAAATATGAGAAATGCTCAACATTATCTGCTGCGCTCAGGAAGAACAGAGTGAGTCTTTCAGAGCATAACAGTTGCCTGTGGCTTAGAGTGAGGGCATCTGCTCTGCATCCCTGACTTATTCTGAGGTATCATGGGCTTGCACCTTTCTGCAGTGGAGCATAATCACAATCCCACATTACACGGAAAAGCCATCAGACACTGCTGTAAGCAGAGGCATCCACCTCAGACCACTAAATGTCTCACCCTTTCCTAAGATCTAAGCACTCCACTTTTAGCCCCGGATACACATGGCTCAAATCACCAACCCAAAAGCATTTTATTTATCATAGTCTAGAACAAGGTAACAATAGTAAAAACCACAGACCAGTAGAAGAACAAGGAAAAATACAGTGAGCTCAGAGAGGCCAGGGCAGAGGCAGGCGGGCCCGCAGGCAGCGTTACCCTGCCCCAGCTCTGCACCCCACCTCCCAGGCACCACCATGGCCGGGCAGCTGCTCTCAGCCCCTGGGCTCTGCAGAGGGAAATGGCCACGGGGCTGGAGAGCTGCCCCACGGCTCTGCTGGAGCTCTGGCTGCAGAGGAGCTGGTTCCCGCCTTGGAGCCCCCAGCCCTGAGGGCAGAGGCTTTGCTGGCTGGGAGAGGAGCCAAGGGGGCTTGCTCAGAGGAAGGGCTTGGCATTGGAGGGGATCACAAAGAGCTTTCTTAATTCTCCCTCCCACAGCATTCCTGGGTTGAGTTTCCTCCCCTTCCCTGATCATGGCCCTGCTGCCTGGAGATTCTGACCCTGGGAGGTGCTTCCCTGTCCCATGTCTTCTCCCTGTCAGTGCTTACAGACCCCATCCCAACCTCTGTGCAGTGCCCCTGGCCGTCCAGAAACCTGCCGGTTTGCAGGGCACTGCCTGGGCGCATGTTCCTGTCTGCAGTGGAAAAGGACAGGTGAGAACAACCCTGATGGGTCCAGCAGAGGTGATGCTGGTGCTGGACATAAGCAGAGGAGAGGCTGAAGGCACATTACAAGATTTTTGGCAGATGAACCAATCACTCAAAGATGCAGTTTAGGAGCCTGAGAGACTTGTTAAAAGTTGAAATATCCCTTTCTTTTATCCTATTTTCTTGCATCCCCTCCATCTCCCTGGAACAACAGACACAGGAAGCTCCTTATCTTTATAGTATGTGTGTGTATATATATATATATATGCCTTGATCTCCTCTTTGAGACATCCTCTTGGAAATATTCTGGGGGTGATGTGCAGCTGTGAGCAGCCCTGACCCACACAGCACCCTCTCAACAGCAGAAGGACCCTGCCTTCTTCGGGGTCACTCCTTCCACCCACAGCTTCTCCCTGCAGAACCCTGGGGAGCTCCCCGGGCAGGCTGAGTGCTGACCCTGGCAGGAGGTAGAGTCCCTGCCCCAGCACACAGCCCCCTGGGGTGCAGGGACCCTGCTGGGAAGGACAGCCCTGGGCACCCCTGCCTGCACAGCCACCTTCACACCCTGCAGCCCTGCCTGGGAGAAGGCAGCCGTCATGCCCTGTCCCTCCGAAGGTGCAGTAGAATGTCCCTGCTCTGCAGTACATCCCCCTCCTCTACATCAGAGAAGCTCTGAGAGTTGTACTTACTGATCCTGTGATCTGTGGGATTTGCCAGCTTTAGGACACCTCCAGGATCTGCAAATTCAGTTTCTGCAGCCACAGACTTACTCGTATCGCACACAATGTTCGCTGTGACACCTTTAGGAGACCCATCAAGGAAATGCAGCTCCATTGTCCCATAGCCAGAGACTTACTCTGTTAAGGGCTGTGAAGGTTTCTCTCCCAGTGAGCTCTGAGAATCCTCTCAACCCAGGCTGCCTTTAACCTCTCTCTGCCTCACTCCTCTCCCCTCGCTGCCTGCAGGCAGTGCCCTCAGCCCTGCTGCGCTTTGCAGAGGAGCTGCTCCTGGGCAGAGCTGTCTCTGCAGCGCTGCCCACTTGCCATCAGCTCCCTCTAGCCCAGGAGTCCAGTCCAGCTCAGCAGCACAGGACCAGCCCAAAGCTCCTTCCCTCTGGGTGTCCCTTGGTCTCCAGGGGAACCTGCTGTGAAACAGGCTGAAGTCATCCCTGATGTTCCCTCCCTTAGCTCAGGAGAGACACTCCTTCCCAGCGCTGTAATTTCTCCTGTGAAGAATAGATTTGGCATGAGAATCGCCTGTCCTTACTCCATCATTAGACAGGACACCCAGACATTGAGCAATCTCTCATCTTTTGTGGCACAACCACAAAACCATGGAGGAAACACAAAGAGTAAATTCATTTTCATTACCTCCCCAACCAGGGCATCACCAAAGCAGCACCTCAGCAGAGGCCTTTTAGATTCTCAGCCTCTTCTTTCTCCATGTCCTCACAGTCTCATTCCTCAGTAGCTTCTGGAAATTAAGATATCTATCTAACCTCCTCTTTCACAGACGTTCTGCAGCAAGCCTGCTGTCTGTCATCTCCCCACTTTAACCCTAAAGGTGGGCACTCTTTTTACTGCCTGTGTAGTCTCACATGTTCTATGTGACTAGGTAATGGAAATGAGCTATTCTACAATGTTCTCTGTCCTGAAATAGCTGGTGTGTTCCTGGTACATGAGACGACTGTATAAGATATTCTGATTTTCATGCTAAATATATCAATTGACAGTCCATCCCATTTCAATCGTAGTGTTAGGGAATGGGACTGGAGTGAGCTTTCACTGACGGCCTCTCTTTTCGGCCACTTCCAGCACTGGCTGCTCTCCACTGGTTTATGGGTGAGTTTTGCCACCCGGCCATTTCCCTCCTTCTGCTGGGCTCAGTGCTGGCACTAATTGACCTCTCTCCTTGTGCAGACCCTGGCAGACCCCAGAGCAGGTCTGTCTGTGGAAACCCACATAGGATGTGGAGAGGGCTGGGTAGGTTCCAGGACCCTGGTGGAGGCTGTCTCAAATAGGATGAACCAAAGGGGGACAGGGCACTCTGTGAGCCGACACAGGCAAAACACAGGCACAACCACAAACCCCTGGAGGAAATGCGAACAGTAAATTTATTTTTGTTACCTCCCCAATCAGAGGATCACCAAAGCAGCACCCCAGCAGAGGCACACAAGTGGGGACGCAGGCAACGTGGAGCTCAGTCCATGCTGGAGGACCACCGAACCTGCTGGGTTTGCCTGTTTATCAGGGTTTCACACAGGCGTAGGTTACCACTGTGCCTCGATCTTTCCTACAGCGGGCAGGAATCTCAAGCGGTGCCTGTAGGAGTCTCTCACAGGCCTATGTTATCTAAACACAGGTGTTCTACTGGGCAAGCACACAAGACTAAACAACACTTAGTATGAGATATGTGGTTTTCTACACCCCAGCTGCAGGTCACTTGACTGTGTTTACAATCCTCCTCACTGATTTTCTGTTAGTTTCCCACATTCCACGCCCTCGCTCAAGACACCACTTCTGCTGGGTCTGGCAAAGCTGGAGGTGTCCATTTGGGCCTGCAGGGTGTAGTGCAGGATATTTTACAGAGGCACACAACAGACACATCTAGGAAAAGGAATAAACATACCCCTGAAACAATGCTTTGAGTCAGGTGTCGCACTCATCCTGTCAGGGAACTAAACCACTCAGCCAGCCAGGCACCACCAGGAGGTTGGTTCATGTAATGCATGAAGTCCTGGAGATGGTGACTGTTGTCCTCTACGCTGGCTCACTCATCTGTTATATTGAAGCAGCACATGCCTTCAAAATTGAAGCAGTGTTTATGGTGTCGATGGAGGAGATGGTCCACCACCAAGCGATTTGGTAATGTTCATTGGTGTACAGCTGTTACCAACTCAGAAAAAATTGCAATCAGAAGCACGAATATCCAAATCACTTAGCATAGTACAATTCTCTAACACAGCTCCTGGGGTTGGCACGCCAATGGAACACATTGTCAAGAGATCTGCAGCTGTTAACCCTCGTTCAACACGAACCGCAGATGAGTCAGCTACAGCAGAGGCCAACCAAATCTACGTATTCACATGCTGGTCTTGTGGGAATGTATCCAGGGCATGTGCTTGTAGCACAAGGACTACAAAGCACAATGAGCCAACCTGGGATAGACAGGCGAGGAAAATGGGAGTGTCATTTCCTTCCAGCAATACGCATGCCTTTGCTCCAGCTCCTTCAGCCAATATGACTCCGGGTTTGATAACCTGATGTGGGGCAATGGCCCACAGATATTGCAGAGCTGCATCAACAGCAGGGAATCTATAACATCAGCTCCTCCCCCTCGTCATCGACCTGCAAGGTCCTCAAAACCCACTGACCCTGTTTGATCTTTCTCCATGGCCTATATAATGCCCTTAAATGTAGCTGGATGAGGAATATGTCCCAGAGTGTGTCCCTGTGGATTGCATTTTTGGGGTTGTGAAAGAGAGGGTGACTGGATGAACCAAGGGCTGATCATGCCTGATCACCCTCTTTGTTTCCCATGACGTAAGGGTTGTATCTGTGGGTGAGGGGAGGGCAGTGTCATTTTCCAGGACTGCAGCAAGACTTTGAACACCATCCCCCACAACACACTCTTTTCCAGGAACTCACAGACTGGAGGCATGCACCAACAGGAAGCTCACGCTATCCAAGAAGGACCAGTCCAATGCCCTGCCTGTAGAATCATGAATACCTTGCAGTGACAAAGATTAGGGACTGTCCACCTGGGTTGCAGCTCCAGAGAAAAGTCTCTCATGGTCTGTCCTGGTTTCAGCTGGGATAGAGTTAATTTTCTTCATAGAAGCTGGCATAGTGCTGTGCTTTGCATTTAGTTCTACAAGAATGCTGATAACACACCTATGTTTTTAGTTGTTGCCAAGTAGTGCTCAGACTGCTCAAGGACTTTCTGAGCTTCTCCTGCTCGGCCAGGTGCATAACAAGCTGGGAGGGAGCACAGCTAGGATAGCTGACCCAAACTGACCAAAGAGCTATTCCATACCATAGAATGTCATGCTCAGGGGGGGTTAGTCAGTCGGTCGGTTGCGGGGAGAGTGATCGCCGCTCGGGGAGCGATTGCTGCTCGGGATGGGCTGGGCATCGGTCGGCGGGTGGTGAGCAATTGCGTTGTGCATCATTCATTTTGTATATTCTGTATATTCTGTTACCATTCTCATTATTACTATTATTTTTTTCTCTTATTAAACTGCCTTTATTTCAGCCCTCGTCTCTAACCTTTATTTTCTTCCCAATTCTCTCCCCCATCTCACTGAGGGGAGGGGGGAGTGAGCGAGCGGCTGCGTGGTGCTTAGTTGCCAGCCAGGTTAAACCATGACAGTCCTTTTTGGCGCCTAATGTGGGGCTCGAAGGGCTTGAGAAAACGACAGCGTAACCAGAGAATATTAAGGAATTTATATCTGTTAACAGTTGTGGGTCGCGATTTGATTCATTTGTTCTCGATCTTAGTTTATCCGATCTGCACCATGCTCCCTCCTTTGCTGTACATGTTAAAAGTTGGTGTTGGTTTTTGCAGTTTGCTATGCTCTGTGGGGACTAAACATGTTTTGCTTGGGAAACTTGTTATTAAAACAATGACCTTGAGCTTTATGTGGTATTTGGGTTTCATGTCGAAGTCTGTACTGCACTTTGGGTACCACCTTGCGGGGAATATCAGCAGTTATACA
Organism: Butorides virescens; assembly: GCA_017310255.1. Lineage (NCBI taxonomy): Eukaryota > Metazoa > Chordata > Aves > Pelecaniformes > Ardeidae > Butorides > Butorides virescens. The sequence goes on along the minus strand of JADKXX010024357.1, from coordinate 2,904 downwards.
TCAGATTCTGAAAATTTTTTTGTGGAGGAAATACAGAATGGCACTTTTTCTGCCTTCTTTGATGATGTTTCCTCCTTCATTACAATAACTTTTCAGTAACTTTAACATCCTTGGGTAGTTAAGATATATCTATTGATAGCTATTTGGAATATTGTTTCAGTTTTGTCCAAAGTTAGTAAGCGACTTAATAATACCATCCAGATGTCTGCCCCGGGGCTGGATAGTTATGAGTGGCAGGGTATTTGGGGTAGTATGGGTAAATGCCTAGAACGATGGGCACCTCAAGTGTTTTGGAAATTCACTCCTGAACAAGTGCAGAATCCTGAAAAACTGGTAGAATATTTGGAAAAGGTATGCTGTCACCCTGGCAATTCTAGGCAAACACAAATCACTGCAATGTGCTGGGGCCTGGCCCATGCTTACCGAGCCCTGTTCAACACTATTCAATGCATCCAAAGGGAACAGAAAGTCTCTGGATCTGATGATCAGGCCACAGCCACTGCAGTTAGTCCAACCCTGGCTGTAGCCACTGCAGTTACTCCAACCCTGGCTACAGCCACTGCAGCTACTCCAACCCAGGCCACAGGCACTGCAGCTACTCCAACCCCGGTGATATGCACTGCAGCTACTCCAACCCCAGTGATGTGCACTGCAGCTACTCCAACCCAGGCCACAGGCACTGTGGCTGAACCAACGAACCAACCCGTGCCAGCATCAGTCGCCCCTATCCAAAAGAAGAAATCTTGTAAGCGAAAGTCAACTCGTTTAGAAAGGGAGGATGAAAAAGCGGGGCCATCACAAGAGGAGGAGGAAGAGCTCATAAACGAGACAGAAACCACCCGATCCCTATCCTTGAGTGAGCTGCGAGATATCCGAAAAGATTTCAGCCGTCGTCCAGGTGAGCACATTGTCACCTGGCTACTCCGATACTGGGATAATGGGGCCAGTAGCCTGGAACTCGAGGGTAAGGAAGCCAAGCAACTAGGATCCCTTTCTAGGGAAGGGGGCATTGACAAATCAATTGGAAAAGGGACACAAATCCTCAGCCTCTGGAGACGACTACTGTCAGCCATGAAGGAAAGATATCCCTTCAAGGAAGTTGTCCTATATCGCCCAAGTAAATGGACCACCGTGGAGAAAGGCATCCAGTACCTGAGGGAATTAGCTGTCCTGGAAGTGATTTATAGTGACCTGGACAATGACCAGCTGCCCAAAGGTCCAGATAGTGTCCAGTGCACACGACCCATGTGGCGCAAGTTGTTACGGAGCGCACCAACATCATTTGCCAACACATGGGCAATGATGAGCTGGGAAACTGGACGGGGACCAACAGTAGATGATGTGGCTAGCCAGCTCCGGGAATATGAAGAAAATATCTCTTGTTCCCCCTTTGTTTCAGCTGTGGAGAAACTGTCCCGGAAGTTTGAACGACTCGAAAAGCGTATGCCCTACTCCCCTCCTGTACAGACCAGTATCTCAGCCATTAGAAGTAAGCGCCCTTCTGCTCAAGAAAAAGAATATCGAGGGTACACACCACGGGGCACTCTATGGTTTTACCTGCGTGACCACGGAGAGGACATGAGGAAATGGGATGGAAAACCTACCTCGGCCCTAGAGTCACGGGTACGCGAGTTGCAAAGGAAAACAAGCACAAAAGGGGGCTCTTCCAAGAAACTTGTTGCTCCAATTTCCAGAGACTGGGCAGACCGTAGTTTTTTCAGACAAAATAGAAGGGCTGATCTTGATTCTGATTGTGATGAAGGAACTTCTGACTCATACACACAAACCATGAGCAACAGTGACCAGAATTAGAGGGGCACTGCCTCCAGCCGGGTGGAGGAGAGGGATAACAGGGTCTACTGGACTGTGTGGATTCGATGGCCTGGCACGTCAGACCCACAGAAGTATAGAGCTCTAGTAGATACCGGTGCACAGTGTACTCTAATGCCATCAAGCCATATAGGGGCAGAATCCATTTGTATTTCTGGAGTGACAGGGGGATCTCAAGAGCTGTCTGTATTGGAGGCCGAAGTGAGCCTAACCGGGAATGAGTGGCAAAAGCACCGCATTGTGACTGGCCCAGATGCTCCATGCATCCTGGGCATAGACTACCTCAGGAGAGGGTATTTCAAGGACCCAAAAGGGTACCGGTGGGCTTTTGGTATAGCTGCCTTGGAGGCAGAAGAAATTAAGCAGCTATCCACCTTGCCTGGTCTCTCAAGGGACCCTTCGGTTGTGGGATTGCTGAAGGTTGAAGAACAACAAGTGCCGATTGCCACCACAACAGTGCACAGGCGGCAATATCGCACCAACCGAGACTCCCTGATTCCCATCCATAAGCTGATTCATCGACTGGAGAGCCAAGGAGTGATCAGCAAGACCTGATCACCTTTTAACAGTCCCATATGGCCAGTGAGAAAGTCTGATGGAGAGTGGAGACTGACAGTAGACTATCGTGGCTTGAATGAAGTTATGCCACCACTGAGTGCTGCCGTGCCAGACATGCTAGAGCTTCAATATGAACTGGAGTCAAAGGCAGCCAAGTGGTATGCCACAATTGATATTGCAAATGCTTTCTTTTCAATCCCTTTAGCAGCAGAGTGCAGGCCACAGTTTGCTTTCACTTGGAGGGGCATCCAGTACACCTGGAATCGACTGCCCCAGGGGTGGAAACAAAGCCCTACCATTTGCCATGGACTGATCCAGACAGCACTGGAACAGGGTAATGCTCCAGAGCACCTGCAATATATTGATGACATCATCGTGTGGGGCAGTACAGCAGAAGAAGTTTTTGAGAAAGGGAAGAAAATACTCCAAATCCTTCTGAAGGCCGGTTTTGCTATAAAACAAAGTAAGGTCAAGGGACCTGCACAGGAGATCCAGTTTTTAGGAATCAAATGGCAA
>JADKXX010024342.1:0-14452 GCA_017310255.1 Butorides virescens | reverse complement strand
GAATCACAGAATCACAGAATCACAGAATCACAGAATCACAGAATCACTTTGGTTGGGAAAGCCCTTTAAGATCATCGAGTCCAACCTTAAACCTAACCCTGCCATCCCACCACTAAACCCTGTCCCTAAGCACCTCATCTATCCTTCTTTTAAATACCTCCAGGGATGAGGACTCTACTAGTTTAGATCAGGCTTTTTCCCCTCCTTTCCTTTTTACTCCTACTGCTGTATCAGTTTGGACACTACTCAGCTTAAACATTATGGGCTACAGTCAGTATGAAAGGTATCTGCAGAATAAAGTTTGTGTGTAAAGCGTTTCCTAGCGATGCCGGCTTCGTTGTCGTGTCCTTATGGCATCTTCATGCCCGTTAGGAATAGAGCTTCCAACGGGGTCCTGTCCTTGCACCGATGGTAGGGCCAGAGGCAGTGTAAACATCATTTTCAGATGTGGCCTGCAACGACCCCGTTGAAGACCAGCAGAGAGGATCTCTATGAAATATTCTCATCCTACTCAACGACTAGGAAGTCAGAGAAGTGCAAGCCAACGTCCCCGAGAGCACCAACGGTGAAGGGTGGCAACCCAGGGGAAAAAAAAAAAATTCTGTTCCCACCCACCCACCTTTTTCTCTCCCTTGCTTCCCTTCCCCCAGACGTTGACCGAGATGCAATTTATCTGTTTGAAAATCATCTGTTTCGGGCAGACTAGCAAGCTAGCTGTTCCACAAATGGAAGAACATTTAAAAATTAACCGAGGAGTCGCCAGGGAGGAGTGTTGGTCAATGCAGAAAGGGAAGAACGAGCGATTGAACGGGCACCACCAAATGCATTGAGAGAAAGCGCTGGGTGATTTTTCACTTTAAAATAACCCAAGATGCACATAAACAACAGGTTAAAAAAAAAAAAAAAAAAAAAAAGAGGAGAAAAGCTTGGGGGGTTGAAAGCGCAGCACAGCATTACAACCGTTCAAAACCCCAAGGCTTTCCTGAAAATTCATACGACGACGAGCTTTTCACCCCAGCTTTGACACTTAAGGATTTCTCCACCATTATTCCTCCGTGCTGCTCCTCTGCTTTCCAGCGGTATAAGCATCCGAAGCAGCCGTTGCCAAACTCAAAATAACCGAGCCACGCTGGTAACTCTGTATTTTTACCAGAGCCAGGAGTTGGTGTCGTTAGCCTGAGTTATAGGGACTGAATCTCTGCACGACCTAAAGGAACCATTAAGCAAGACGAGAGCGAGCTCCGCTCAACGCCGTAAACCCACAAAACTCGAGCGGTTTGGTACGCGCCGAGCTCCGTGCTCCAACTCAAGAGCTGGAACGTTACAGAAGGAACGAGTCGAGAAATAAACCCGAGGGCGCAAACAGGTTTTGTTTTGCAGAGAAAAAGCAGGAGACGAGCGCAGGTTGGGGAGGCTAAAGGCTGACAAAAGATGCACTCAAGAGCCGGTACGGTCAGCCCGAGTGCCGGGGCACACAACGTTTTGCACAACACCGCGCCGCCGAACAGGGCGGGAATGAATGCAGCGAATGCGTACACACGGACAGAGGCAGCCTCGCTTCCCAAGGAAGCCTATTTTAATTATAATGGTTGCCACGGTTACTTTAATTCCATCCTCGCTCCAAGTAGTCTCCCAACTCCAACTCCACACCACTAATCAGGAATCTTGCATAACATTAGCACTGAATAACCCAATTTAAACCGACTTAAAAGCCTGGGTTATTGCAGAGGATGTTGACGCAAAGAGAAGAAAAAAGGGGGAAAAAAAAAAAAAAAAAACAAACAACCCCAAACTGTTTTGCTCAGGGAACCACTTCTTCTGTATCCGTTTCCAGCAAGCGCTCACCACTCTTATCCGTGTGGAAGCTACGGATGAACCCAAACCAGAGCAGAACCAAAATTAAAAACTGGTTTGTTTAGTCAAACGTGGTCCCCTCAACTTTCTTAAAAAGGAAAGATAAAGAAAGCACAAGGACATCAGATCAGGTCAAAGGCATCGCAAGGATTACTCCTAGTTATTTGGGAGAATGAAACAACGAGGCAATCCTGGAGCATCAAACGCGGAAAGTTTGGCGCAGGAGTCCGTGAGCTGCAGGGAGAGGTTTCAGACCACAGCTTCCAAGTCTCTTCATTGACCACCGCCCGTAGCATGGCTGGGAAGTTGCGTGGAAAATATTCCCGTCATTTAAACACAGCTGTAATCAAAGCTGACCTTAGTCTAGAGAAGAAACCCCCCGAAAGCTACGTTAGTCTTCCTTTTGGGCTTCAGGTCTATGAAGTCAGGCGAGGAGCACCGATCCAGCTAGTCCAGAGGGAGAGATGAACACTACCCTGTCCCATCTGTAGTCCTAAAGCGATTTGAACACAAATGTCTCGGCGCGGGACAAGTCAGATACAACCCAACACGTGGAGTAACGGGCAAAAGAAATCTCTTCCCACTGAACAAAGTCAGTCTGGATCCTCTCTTCGGGAATGTTGACAGCAAGGACCCCTCGAGACCGAGGCTTTCCACGGGCACCCATCTGGTGGTCAATTATCGGGATACTAAAGCCAGATATAATTTTTCTCCCTATCAAAACACAAATTATTTTCTTCTTCACCTCATTATTTTTTTCTCCTTCATAACCCCTGCTCTCCAGAATTTCTCGGGGACCGGCAGCATTAATGTCTGTACGGACACTTTCCTAGGTACAACGGGATGAAGCTCCGTTTCTTACTCTGGGAAGGTGAAAGAAACGTTACATTTCTCTTTCCCAACCTTAAACATCCAAACCCCAGAGTTTTTCCCAAAAGCAAAACAAGCAGCAGCAAAATCTGACCTTTAGCGGTACCAGCTTTGGCGACGTACCCTGCAGACTCCTTCCTGCAAGGTCGCATACGATCCCGCGGTAGCTTTAAAAGAGGCAGCAGAAGGAGATTTTTTTTTTCCCACTGTTTGCAACATCCTATTAAAGTCGATACAGAAGCTGTATGTGCTGTCCCCAGCTCCTGAAAAATCACCAGCACAGCCCTACCCGACCCAAGCCCGGGAACCCTTTGAGATACGGTTTGTGCCGCGCTCTCGAGGCGCTCCCCGGACTTCATTCCTGCACAGCAAACAACGGAGGCTTTTCAGAAAGATTTGCTACTTCGGCGCCCCGCAAAATCCCATTTTCTACAACGTCTTCCGCCTCACGTGACTAGGGATGCATCACACGGATCAGAAACTGCCTAAACGACCGAGCAAAAATACCTTATCGCTCGATAAACGAAGCGCAGAGGTGAGCACCCGTAAGAGCTGGCAAAGTCTGCCACGTGCAACGTGAATGCCTGGAAGAAGAAAATTAAAGAAGCATTTCTAGAATAGGCAGACACCACTGATTTGATGGGGTCACAGACACCAGTAGCACCAGGGAGGTTCCCCAGTAAGGCAGGACACTGCTCCGGCAAGGAGGCGCAACGCTAATTTAAGAGACTTCCCCTCCCACAATTGTCATATTGGAGCCTAATTTGTTCTGCTTGTATTGTTGCTCATCTGTGTAACGCTTTTAAATAATGCAAAGTCAGGCAACAGAAATCGGGGATAGTCTGGTGTTCAGCACTTCTTCCACTATTTATTTTGTTGCTTGGTTATTCTCCTCTCCAGAGGCTTGGGGTTTTTCCCCCCCACACACACCCCACCAGCTAAAATTCACGCTGATGTTAGGAAACGATGATTATGGCAGGAAAGCTGAGGTGGTAACAAAACCACCACCCCTCTCCGACTCTCCTGTTTAAGCCTGAAATAAGATTTCCCACGTCAGGCTGTAGCTACCGCAGCAATACTTGGCAGCAGCGTTGAAAACACCGCAGTCTAAACCACCTTCCTTCCAAGCTGCAGCTCTCCTGTCGTCAGTCTCCGCGGCGGCAGGTTAGATCTCAACATCCATCAGAGCACAAGAAAGAGATCACAGCGGCACCGATAAAGCAGCGGCAGAGGACGGAGTTAATATTCGTGCAGAGCTCTGGCACGCTATTAGTGCTGTCTTACTTGATAGCCGGGAATCTTTCGTTTCTGGCCGCCTACAAAATCACTGCTAGCTCCAACGGGTAAGTTGTGATGGCTTTTCATATTTGATCCAAACACAGAAAAAGGAAACCTGTTGGGAAGGGTGCAAGGTCTAGGGTACTGAATTAAAGCCACTGCTCTATGACAAGGAAGCATTGCTTGTTTGGCCTTCGCAGGAGCCCTCAGCCCAGAAGATCGCGTGTTCTGGATAAGGAAGAGAGCCGGATAAAAGCCAATGAAGGAAGGAGGGGGAAAAGACCCCACCTGGAGTACTGTGTCCAGTTCTGGGCTCCCCAGTTCAAGAAAGACGAGGAACTCCTAGAGAGAGTCCAGAGGAGGGCAACGAGGATGATAAAGGGACTGGAGCATCTCCCCTATGAGGAAAGGCTGAGAGAGTTGGGCTTGTTCAGCCTGAAGAAGAGGAGACTGAGAGGGGATCTCATCAACACCTACAAATATCTCAAGGGTGGAAGTCAAGAGGACGGAAGCAGTCTGTTTACAGTGGTGTCCAGTGACAGGACTAGGGGCAACGGGTGCAAACTGAAACATAAGAGGTTTCAGTTGAATAGGAGGAAAAAATTCTTTACTCTAAGGGTGACAGAGCACTGGAACAGGCTGCCCAGGGGGGTTGTGGAGTCTCCTTCTCTGGAGATATTCAAAGCCCGCCTGGACGAAGTCCTGTCTAGCATGCTGTAGGAGAGCCTGCTTTGGCAGGGGGGTTGGACTGGGTGATCTCCCGAGGTCCCTTCCAACCCTTGCAATTCTGTGATTCTGTGAAAAGACAGTGTTAGCCGATATTCCAGTCCTTGTTCCGAGATGAACACCTCAGCGTTGCAGGTACGCCTGCCAAACCCTCCACCTCTGTCCAGACCAAGATATCAAACGCACTGTCTGCCCCCTCCTTTCCAAGGCAAGGCCTTCAGTCTCCATACTCCACCTCCTCGTTTTATACACCCGTGTCAGAAAATGGATGAAAACGGGTCAGTTGAGTGCAATGGTGAGCAAGCCGTGTCCTAACGTAGCTCCCGCTGCCATAAGGGGTGGTAGCGTATCAACACCCCACCATCACCAGCCTTCTGTTGGCATCCAACGAAGAAGAACTTTGTTGGATGCCAACAGAAGATAAGAAGAAGGGTAAATGGCAGCCAACCTCCTTCAAAGTACAAAGACAACATGGAAGATGGGGTTCCACACAAGCCATTTCCACACTAACAAACACCTGGTGGGGATTGGCATCAAGGATGACACTAAGATGTTGACTTCCAGAGGAGATGAGAACAAGGGGCTATGAAAAGGTCTGAGAATACCAGGAAGACCTTATAGAATCATAGAATGTTTTGGGTTGGAAGGGACCCCTAGAGGTCATCTAGTCCAACCCCCACCCATCAACCACCCCCCAGCCCAACCCACCAACCTTGGTGGAGTGGAGATGAGAACTTGGGCATGGTTACAGAGAGCCCCCACATGAGCCATCATGAAGAGGACCTCTGCAGCAGTATTCTGGAGAAAGAGTAATGGAACGAGATGGTATTTGTCAGGAATCAGGTAAGGCCACGGTAACCGATAGCTGAAAGGAAAGCCTGGGTGGGCTTCTACCGCCCCGACGGCCTCTCCAAATGCTCTCAGATGCTCCTCCCTTCCGAAGGATGGGTGAAACCTGGACACAGCCTGGCAGGGAGAAGAGTCAGAGTGCCCTCAGGCAACCTCTCTGTGCTCTCCACGACCGAAAGAGCAATTTCCACCAACGTTACTTAAAGGAACTGAAAAGTTACCTTCAGCTACCAAGGTCAAATAAAAGTGCTAACTCTGTCCTTCATGAGGACAAGTAATTCTTTGCCTCCCGCCTCTTTCAAAATGCTGAAGACCACACTAGGTTCACCCTAGAGCTCCAAAAATTAGTCCCTGCTTTTTCCTACCAAAAAAAAAAAAAAAAAAAATCTTAAAATCACACATAAAAAAATAAGGCAACATATTAAAAAAAAGACAAACCCACAATGAATACTTGCTTCTTGACATCAGATTTACAGAATTAAGCATATTTTAACGTGTACAGAAATAACAAAACATGGGATTTGACACCAACTGTGATAGTGTCTTGAGCTTTACTTCATTTTCAGGTCTGTGCGATTCAGATCATCCATTTCCAATGGGTTTGCAGGCTGGAGGGTGGGCTGGAGTTCAGAGAAACCATCGCCTAACAGACAGAAAAACACGCGCCCAGGCCCTAGCAAAGCTTACCTCTAGCACCAGCCTGTTTGTTTCTCTTCCCCTCTCCCAGCTGTTTGCCTGAACTTGCCAAGTGGCTTAACACAGTCCAAAAAAAAAAAAATATATATATAAAAATATAAAAATAATATGCACGCTCAGTATCTCTGAAATATTACTCCTTGCCTTCTGGCCTTTACCCCAGGTCGTCACCTCTACGACCCATCACCACCTCCAAAGCAGCCAAGGGAAAGCTGAACAAATGAAGGGAGCATGGACACATTTTCATTTCTACCCCATCTTTCATCCCGGGAAGCCAAGTACCAACCCCAAGGTGCTTGCTGAAAGCACATAAAAATAACAATACCTTACGCACCCGAATCAAGTCTTCAAGAGAATCAACTGCTTTTTACATTACTTGAAAACAAGAAGGATTTTATTACCGGCTGTTGAAATCTCACGCGCTAACAGCGATAGCAAGACTGAAGTGGGATTCAGTGCCGGTGAAGAGTAGAGAAATTACAGGAGTTTAGCATTACAGAAAGGCACTTCAATTAATACCCAACGGGTTGATGTGAAATGCTGGAAACACGGCAGTAATCTCTCACCCTAGAACGCAGAAGGTTGGGGTTTTTTTTAAAGAAAAAACAAAAGTCCACATCAAACACACGTTAGTGCATTCTGCAAACAATAAAAACGATCTCGGCCGATACTGAAAAGGATCCAAGCAGATTCCCCCACCTCCATAAACACTAAAGTCATGGAGAAAACACCAAATCTGAGTCAGCAAGCTTTTGGGTAGCTGGAAGAGAAACTGGCTGGGAACAGATACCAGCATGAACTGCAGGAAGCTCTTCTCCTAAATTGGTCCTTGAGTCATTTTTACGGGAACAGTCCATTCCCTGGTTTTTCTCACATAACTTCAGGATTAAACGTCGATCGCTTTACTTCACCTCTGTGAAGTAAATAACAAGCGAAGCTTCCGAACTGTCAGATGAAGGCATGTTCCTACTTCTTCTATTTTTAAATCCTTGCTTTTGGAATAAAATTTGAAATGGAGAGCTTCCGCAGTTCTGGGTAAAACTAATTTTTCAACCAACTTTCCTCTTCTTTCTGACACTTGAAAAAAATGCGACTGGCTGCCTATTTTGGGCTCAGTCATGGGCGGGGGGGGAGAGGGGAGATACCTGGAGTTCCAACATTGCCACCCCTGAAATTTAATGCAGAATCATAGAATGGTTTGGGTGGGAAGGGACCCCCAGAGGTCACCCAGCCCAACCCCCCTGCAGGAGCAGGGACACCTTGAACCACATCAGGTTGCTCACAGCCCCCTCCAACCTGGCCTGGAATGGTCCCAGGGATGGGGCCTCCACCCCCTCTCGGGGCAACCCCTGCCAGGGTTTCACCACCCTCACTGCAAAGAATTTCTGCCTTAGATCCAGTCTAAACCTCCCCTGCTTCAGTTTAAAGCCATCCCCCCTTGTCCTGTCACAGCTGGCCCTACTAAAAAGATTGTCACCATCTCCCAGCCTGGCCCCACAGCAGAGGGGCTCCAGCCCTCGCAGCATTTTAGTAGCCCCTCGGATCATTTTAGTAGCCCTCCCCTGGCCCCGCTCCAACAGGTCCATGTCCTCCTTGTGCTGAGGGCTCCCGAGCTGGACGCAGGGCTCCAGGGGGGGTCTCCCCAGAGCAGAGCAGAGGGGCACAATCCCCTCCCTCCACGCTGGCCACGCTTCTCCTGCTGCAGCCCAGGGCAGGGTTGGCTTCTGGGCTGCCAGCGCCCATGGCCGGCTCATGGCCAGCTTTTCATCCCTCAGTGCCCCCAAGTCCCTCTGGGCAGGGCTGCTCTCCATCCTCTCTTCCCCCAGCCTGGATGGATCCCGGGGGTTCCCCCGACCCAGGGGCAGGATCTTGCCCTTGGCCTTGTTGAACCTCATGAGGTTCACCCAGGCCCCCCCTCTCCAGCCTGTCCAGGTCCCTCTGGATGCCATCCCATCCTTCTGGCATATCAACCGCACCACTCAGCTTGGTGTCATCTGCAAGCTTGCTGAGTGTGCACTCAATCTCGCTGTCTATGTCATTGATGAATATATTAAACAGCACCGATCCCAGTATGGACCCCTGAGGGACACCATTCGTCACCAGTCTCCATCTGGACACCGAGCCAACCGCTGTAGCATTCGAACATTTCACATCACAAAATCTTAGAAATGCCATTAGAAGAATGTTAAGGCTGGAAAGCTGACCAAAAATAAAGAATCCCAGGAGTAAGGTCATTCACTCAGCCTGAAGTCACACACAGACACGCGATTGCCTTCAGAAGAACCTGTCTCCATCGGTGGACAGAACACGGCTTCAGGGCCGGACTTTGCTGCTGCGTTGCTTCCCCTGTTGGGAAGCTGCAAAAGGCGCAGAGAAGGAGGCAGGAGACTTCGAGAAGAACAAGGGGTTTGGGTTATGCCGTTAAATGCTGCCCTATGTAATTAAATTCCTTATTTTTCTTTGCCGGAGTTGCTATAGGCAAGTCTACGCAGGCAGGTGCAGACAGACCGGAGCTTAAGCTGGATGGATGGAAGCCAGCTCCGGTCCAGAAGGCGCAGAGCGGTAGCGTCGGCTCACGCGCGGCGCTGATGCATCCCAACAAGACGTTTGGTGACTCACATCTGACCAATTCAGCACGCGCCGCGCGAACACGGGTCCGCCTGCATCTGCCTGGGCACGTCCTCGGCAATGCTAGGCGAGACGCCCTCAAGTCAACTTTTCACATCTGGCCATTAACTGCAAGATCATCATAGAATCATAGACTCAATCATAGAATCATAGACTCAATGTTTTGGGTTGGAAGGGACCCCCAGAGGTCCCCCAGCCCAACCCCCCTGCAGGAGCAGGGACACCTTGAACCACATCAGGTTGCTCACAGCCCCGTCCAACCTGGCCTGGAATGGTCCCAGGGATGGGGCCTCCACCCCCTCTCTGGGCAACCTGTTCCAGTGTTTTACCACCCTCAGTGTAAAGAATTTCTTCCTTAGATCCAGTCTAAACCCACCCTGCTTCAGTTTAAAGCCATCCCCCCTTGTCCTGTCACAGCTGGCCCTACTAAAAAGATTGTCCCCCCCTTTCCTATGGGCCCCCTTTAGGTATTGAAAGGCCGCAATCAGGTCTCCCTGCAGCCTTCTCTTCTCCAGGCTGAACACCCCCAACTCTCTCAGCCTGTCCTCATAAGAGATGTGCTCCAGCCCTCGGATCATTTTTGTAGCCATCATCATCATCATCATCTCCTCTTCAGGGCTCGTGACTCAGAGCTTAGAGAAGCGCTGAGCGCTCGCAGCTCCATCTGAAGTCAGGGGGAACTACGCTTCGATAAGAGAGCGCTCTTTAATAACAACACAAGACATCTGGGGGAAAAAAAAAACCTCCAGATCCTCTCCACTTGACAGTGGGAACCCCAAAAACGTACCAAGAAGCAGTCTCAATTTCCGTGCATCCATCCCCTCAGCTACAAACCTGAGATGAAGTGATGCTACCTTGCAAAAGCGGGAAAATACTTTGCAACGCGTTGCCAGCGCCACGGTGAGCCTTCCGAGGGCGCGGAGGGGCGTCAGCCCTAGGCTCTCGCCCATCCTCGCTTGTTCCAGAGCACTCCGGCGTTGCAGCTGCAGAAAAGCTTTTCATCCCAGACATAAAAAGAACACGGGCGTGACCATGTCATCCGATTCTCAGAAGAGTCCTTGCAAATGTCAGGCAGTTCAAGGAACCGTTCCGCCAGCCACCGAGCCCTCCGGGAAGGCACACGGAAGCCGCTGCTCTCTTTAACAACCTTTTCACTCCAGACAGCTGTGCCTATTTCTACTACAATAAAAATAAAAAAAATATCGCAATACCTATTGATATGAATTATAAGCGTCTTTTCCACTGCTCGCTGCAGGGGGGTTGGACTAGATGACCTCTAGGGGTCCCTTCCAACCCAAAACATTCTATGATTCTATAACACCATAATAAATTAAAAAACAGTTAAAGGTTCTCTCCGCAGCACGAACGGTAGGAAAGCTCGTGCTTGGGGGGGGGGAAGTGCTGCAAATCAGGACACCGATTTATTCAGCTTCACGCTCACTTTTGCCAGATAAGAACTAACAGCTTCTGCTAGCAGCCACCTCACCTCGGTATTCTGAATTCTAGGAGCTGTATTTCGGAGTAAGCGTAGATTAGATGAGCTGCACCGATGAAAAAAAATAAGAAGTTTCACAGTTTTGTGAGGGACCACTCTGGCTGCAAGGTTGAACTCCGGCTCTAGCAACAGCTGCACAGTTTTTTGGTGCAAAAAAAACCACCAAGCCATCGTACTTGGGTAACGTTGGCCTTCCGGAAAGATAGCAAAAATAAATTTCTAAAGGTATTCTGTACACAGGTAGCAGGCACAAGCAGGGCAGAGATTTGCTGCTTGAAGGCCTGAAGCAGGGACATGGTCAGCTGAGTATTCCCCCCCCCAAAAAAAAATAAAAATTAACTTTTTAAAAAAATCTTTGCCCTTAAAGCTCCCTGAAGAAGGATTATTTCCTGCTCCCGGGTCCTGCTTTCTCACTTTCCCCACTTCAGAGTTTGGATTAAGCTTAAAGCCCAGAAATTCTTCCGTTAATCCCATACACACGCACTGAATTTAGGTTCCCAGAATCGCCTTTGCCTCTCCCCGCAGCACTGCGGGGTTCCTCCACGGCTGCACAACAAAGCCGAGCAAACACAATTCACTCAACCTTCACTCCTTTTTCACCTCGTCGCGATATTTCCATCTTAATCTCGAGACGACCTCTTCTAACAGGAGACGGGGTTGCTGCTGTGACTTAAAAAACACAAACGATTTCTCCCTTCCTGTTGGCAGCCTGTGTCTGCGACCGACAGCGACTGCTCCCGGGGGAGTCTGGCTGCAAGGCTTCCCCACCTTGCGTCTGTATTCACAAACTTGCTGTCAGGACGGACCCTGGGCCGACACCGGCAGCTATTTGATAAGAAAGGAAGAAATGAATTTAATGATGGCTTCGCTAGACTGAAATTGAGGCATTTCAGTGGGATTTTTTTTTGTTTGTTTGCTTGCTACAAATGCTTTTAACCACAGAACTGAGCACAGAGGATTTGAAGAGAAGACAGATAGGATCTCATCAACACGTACAAATATCTCAAGGGTGGGGGTCACGAGGACGGAGCCAGACTCTTCCCAGTGGTGCCCAGCGCCAGGCCAAGGGGCCATGGGCACAACCTGAAGCAGAAGAGGTTCCAGTTGACCGGGAGGAAGAACTTGTTGAGTGTGAGGGTGGCCGAGCCCTGGCCCAGGCTGCCCAGGGGGGCTGTGGAGTCTCCTTCTCTGGAGATCTTCAACCCCCGCCTGGCCGCTGTCCTGTGCCCCCTGCTCTGGGTGAGCCTGCTTGGGCAGGGGGGTGGCACTGGGGGAGCTCCGGGGCACCCTGCCAACCTCTGCCAGTCTGGGATTCTGTGATTTCCTGCAAGAAACATTTAAAGCTTATTCTATCCTTAAGTCAGTTTGTTGCTCATCTGAAGCCCTAGAACCACAGAATCACACAGAATCACAGAATCGCAAGGGTTGGAAGGGACCTCGGAAGATCATCTGGTCCAACCCCCCTGCTAAAGCAGGCTCTCCTAGAGCATGCTAGACAGGACTTCGTCCAGGCGGGCTTTGAATATCTCCAGAGAAGGAGACTCCACAACCCCCCTGGGCAGCCCGTTCCAGTGCTCAGTCACCCTTAGAGTGAAGAAGTTCCTCCTCATATTCAACTGAAACCTCTTATGTTTCAGTTTGTACCCATTGCCCCTAGTCCTGTCACTGGACACCACTGTAAACAGGCTCCTCCCGTCCTCTTGACTTCCGCCCTTGAGATATTTGTAGGTGTTGATGAGATCCCCTCTCAGTCTCCTCTTCTTCAGGCTGAACAAGCCCAACTCTCGCAGCCTTTCCTCGTAGGGGAGATGCTCCAGACCCTTTATCATCCTCGTTGCCCTCCTCTGGACTCTCTCTAGGAGTTCCTCGTCTTTCTTGAACTGGGGAGCCCAGAACTGGACACAGTATTCCAGGTGGGGTCTCACCAGGGCAGAGTAGAGGGGGAGGATAACCTCCCTCGACCTGCTGGCCACACTCCTCTTAATACACCCCAGGATTCCATTGGCCTTCTTGGCAACAAGGGCACACTGCTGGCTCATGGTCAGCTTGTCGTCTACCATGACTCCCAGGTCCCTCTCAGCAGAGCTGCTTTCCAGCAGGTCAGCCCCCAGCCTGTACTGGTGCATGGGGTTCGACCTCCCCAGGTGCAGCACTCGGCACTTGCCCTTGTTGAACTTCATCAGGTTCCTCTCTGCCCAACTCTCCAGCCTGTCCAGGTCCCGCTGAATGGCAGCACAGCCTTCCGGCGTATCAGCCACTCCTCCCAGTTTAGTGTCGTCAGCGAACTTGCTGATGGTGCACTCTGTCCCCTCATCCAGGTCATTGATGAATAAATTGAACAACACTGGGCCAAGTACCGAGCCCTGGGGAACTCCACTAGCTACCGGCCTCCAGCTGGACTCTGCCCCGCCGATCAGAACCCTCTGAGCCCTGTCATTCAACCAGTTCTCAATCCACCTCACTGTCCACTCATCCAACCCATACTTCCTGAGCTTCCCTATGAGGATGTTATGGGAGACAGTGTCAAAAGCCTTGCTGAAGTCGAGGTATACAACATCCACTGCTCTCCCCTCATCAGCCCAGCCGGTCATGCCATCATAAAAGGCTATCAGATTGGTCAGGCATGATTTCCCCTTGGTGAATATCAGATTGGTCAGGCATGATTTCCCCTTGGTGAACCTAAGAACCTAAGAACCTAAGAGTTTTGCTGGGACGTAAAGCAAGCAGCCTCCAGTATTTTTATTTAGAGGCTGGAATTTATTTCTCGGGCTGTCCCTCTTCCATTCATCATTTAGGTTTTGTAACCTGCCTATAGCTCCTGTCTCTATATAGGAATTTAACAGGACGTCAGGCATCAGTACTTCAGGGAGGAGGGTTCCTTCACATGACTGAGCTTCTACTCTTGGACCTCTGGCTTGAATCTGCAAAAATTGAAGAAGAAAATAAACACCAAAGACAAGTATGAGGGGGATGGTTTTGGTACTCTACCACTGCGGTAGCTCCATGCAACATTTGGAGCAACTCTCTTCTTGCAGTCCTTAGCATTCTTCAAAATTAACCAACGCTGCAGGTCGCTCGATGACACAGAGAAATCTGCCTATTCCATCTGAGCCACCTGGCACATTTCTTCCTTTTTGATTTTACCTCCACCTCTTCCTTGTTGGAGTTAAATCACCGGCATTGTTTTACAATTCACCAGACAGAGTTAAAAAGAAAACCTAAAAGGTCAAACATGGCTCCAAAAGTCGTAATTGCTTTACCTTGCTCATCTTTCAAGCGTCAAGTCAGGGCCAAAGCTAAGACTACGCTTTTAATCGCTTGTCAATTCAAACACCAGCTTCCCGTCCCTCCAGGGAAGATGCAAACACAATAAGCATTAGGTGTTTTCAATATTTATTTTTTTTTACCTGAGGAAGCAGCAGAGGTACGGTGCCACAGCCTCCCAGCAAATCACACAGTTCTGAGGTTTGGGGTACCCTGACCCGCACCCCAGCTTCGCGTTGCCACATCATCGCATTTCACAGCCTGCTGTCGACTCGCCTTCGCGGACATTTTTTTCGTACCACTTTTTCCCCACCAATCTTCTTTTATCTTCTCTTCTGTTCCAGAGCCTTCACGCCAAAGGTTGCCGTATTGATCTCTGTACACGGGTCCAAGCACTCACACGCGGGGCACCTTCTAAATTAAACCGCACACTTTCATAGGGAGATGGATCCAGGAGTATCATAGAATCACGGAATGGTTTGGGTGGGAAGGGACCCCCAGAGGTCACCCAGCCCAACCCCCCTGCAGGAGCAGGGACACCTTGAACCACATCAGGTTGCTCACAGCCCCCTCCAACCTGGCCTGGAATGGTCCCAGGGATGGCGCCTCCAAGACCTCTCTGGGCAACCTGTTCCAGTGTTTTACCACCCCCAGTGTAAAGAATTTCTTCCTTAGATCCAGTCTAAACCTCCCCTGCTTCAGTTTAAAGCCATCCCCCCTTGTCCTGCCACAGCTGGCCCTACTAAAAAGCTTGTCCCCCCCTTTCCTCTGGGCCCCCTTGAAGCCCTGAGC
>JADKXX010024291.1:0-10558 GCA_017310255.1 Butorides virescens | reverse complement strand
GAAACACTGCCTACTCACCGCCGTCACCGTCGGGTCCCACCTCGCTGCCTGCGCTCTCGGCCCAGCGGGGGGGGGAGCTGCTCTGCGAGGAGGTGCTGGGGGGCAGGCGGGGCCCCCCCGAGCCGCCCTGCCTGCCCGCGGGGTAAATGCCCATCAGCGCCGTCTCGGAGGGAAGCGGGGTCACCTCTCTCTTTCGCAGAGGACGGAGGGTCACAGGGACAGGGATGGAGGGTCCCAGCAAGCTGGGGGTCCTGGGGATGGGACGGGTCATGTGGGCAGCCCCCATGGCTCGTCCCCTGGTCACGGGCCACCCCACACATCTCCAGCCCCCACCCAGCAGCCCCTCCCTGCTCCCCACGTCCTCACCGCCACTCCCCCATCCCTGCTCCCCTTCAATGACCCAAATCCCCCCAGGCAGAGCTGACAGCCCGTGTCCCTGAATCCCCCCTCCCCAGGGTGAGGGCAGGGACCCTGAGCCCTACCCAGTGCCGGGGGGGTGGTGCTCAGGGGTGTGCACGGGGGGTGACACCCTGCTGGCCTCCGAGCCCACAAAGCCGCTGTCCGTCTCTGGTGACACGATGCGCTGCTCCTGCAGATGCATTGGGAGGGCAGGATTGGTGCTGAGCAACCCCAGAACCCCCTGGCAGGGTCTGAGGGTGCCAGCTGATGGGGACCTGCAGTCTCAGGGGACTCACCTTGCGGAGCCGGTGCTGGGAGGCAGCGCTGCCCGCCCCACTGCTCCGGCAGGACAGGGGTGCCCTGGGTGGCTCGGGGACCACCAGGGGGGCCTTGGCTGCAGCCAGCGGCTCCTCAGTGGTGGCCGGGGACAGGTGGCCCTGTGGCCCCCCTGGCCATGGAGGCTCCCCGGGGGGCAGCGGTGCCGCTGTCCTCACTGGGGGGTGCCTGTGGGGAGAGGATGGAGCATGAGTGATGGGGCAGAGCAACCCCAGACGTGGGGAAATGCCCTGGTGCAGCCAGCTCTCCCATGGAGGCTGTTAACTCTGAAGCCTATCAATGCCAGTGACATAAACCCCATGACAACATAAAACCTCTCACTCGCCCTTCCTGAGGACTCGTGCTCCCACAACACTTACAAGGGGGAGGTCTCGAGGTCGGCCCCCTCCACTAGTGACTGTGTCCTGCAGGGGACCTCGCTGGGGCCACCATCCCCTGCCGCAGGGCCATCCGCCTCATCCGGGGACCTGCTCCCTGCCAGGCTCAGCTGCTCCAGGCTCAGCGACTCCGGCAAGGACTTGAAGTGCTTGTACCTGGGAGGAACCCGCGGACAGGAGCTGGTGGTTTTGGGGAGCTGCTCCCTGCCCACATGCCCCTCCCTGCCCCGCAAGGGCACTCACTGCGCCAGCAGGTCACCAAAATCCTCCTCCACTCGGAGCTGCTTCTGCCAGAGAGGCCGGGGCAGCCCCCCTGCCACCACCTTGCTGTCCACCGCTGTCCCCCGGGGACCCTCCAGCAGCGTGGGGCTCTGCAGGGCACGGGGAGAGGGGTCAGAGAGGCATGGCCCTCACCCCAGCTGCAGCTGGGTGCCCCCACCCCAGCATCTTTGCACCCCCCAGCCCCGTCCTCCCCCCTGCAGCCTGGCCCAGCTCACCTCGGGGCGCGGGGAGCCGGCGGCCGGTGGTGGGGAAGGGGCTGGAGGGGAGCGGGGCTGGGCTGGGTGCTGCGGGGGGAGCTGCCGCCTGGCCCCCGGCTCCAGCCGCTCCTTCAGCTCCTCCAGGCACAGTCCCAGGCGGAAAATCTCCCCTTCCACCGAGCTGCAAGGCAGCGACCATCAGTGCCAGGAGACACCAGGGTTCAGGGCTTTGCTGGTGGGGGGGGGGGCAGTGGGGGTCAAGCACGTACCGGTCGGGATCGAACTCCCCCGAGGCCCCCGGGTGCTGCTGCCGGGCTTGCAGGTACGCCCGCTCCAGCGCATCCTGCGCATCCTTCAGCTTCCTAAACCTCTGTGGCACAACACCGGCAATGTCCAAGCCTGACAGCTCGGCCCCTCGCCCCCCCGCCACCCCCCCGGCCCCCCCAGGCATCTCTGGGCTGGGGTGCTGGGCAGGGGCTGACGCACCTGGAGCTGCTCCCGGGGCGTGGGGCTCCCTGCCCGGACCCAGCCTTCGAAGGACTCCACCTGGCCGGGAGAGAAAGGGCTGAGCCCAGCCCTGCTGCAGGCCCCCCACTGCTACAGCCCCCCCCACCACTGCAGGCCCCCCGCCCCGCAGCCCCCCGGGGCTTGCCTGTGCCTGCAGCTTGTGGGTCTGTCTTGCCAGCGTCCGTGTCAGCTGGGTGCCCGGGCAGGAGCAGGACCCCGGGCAGGAGCAGGACCCCGGGCAGGTGGGACACCCCCCCCCCGGCTGGAGGGGGGCAAGGAGGCTGGGGTGACCCCCCCTGGTCTGATGGTCCCAGTGCTGGAGCTGCAAGAAAACACAGGATAAGATGACGTGGGGGAACCCCCACTTCAGCACCGGTCCCCCCCCAGCCGTGGGGAAGCCATGGGTACGGGGTCTTGGCTGAGCACCCCCCCACAAAAACCGGAGCAGGAGGGCAATGAGCCGGATGGGGACACAGGGTTCAACCCACCTCCGCCTGGCAAGGACGGCGTGGCCGGGGCCGGGGCCATGCTGAAAGCCGCCGTCCTGGCCTGCGGGATGCTGAGGGCCACCACGCGGCAGCCGGAGCCCACGGTGCCCACGGCGAGGCTGCGGCTGGGCTGCGGCGGGTCAGCGTACAGGCTCACCTGCGGGCAGGGAGAGGGGATTCGGGGCACCCACCCTGCATCCCAACCCCAGCGCTGCCCACCCCCAAGCACCCATCCCCATGGGGACAGCAGGCAGGTGGGGGTGAAGGTGGGGGGCACAGCCCAGGCGGGGGGCACAGCCGGACACCGGCCCTGCCTCAGTTTCCCCACTCACAGAGTGGTGCAGGGCGGGAGGTGGCGAGGGTGACACGGGGACGCGCTTCCGCCTGCTGCCCTGCCATTTCGGTGACGTGCCCTGCAGCCACCCCCGCCATTTCGGGGCCCTTTCGGCACAGCCACCTCCCTGGCGCGGAAGGGAGCCCACTGGGTTGGGGGGGGCACGGCGGCCCCCAGCGCTGCTGCGGGCGCTGCAGCAGCTTCACCCCCCCTCCCTGGGCTGGGCTTACTCAACCGCAGTTCCCCGCGAGGAGGAAGAGCAGGGCCAAGGGAGGAAGGAAGAGCAGGGCCAGGGGAGGAAGACACACCAATTAACCCTGGGGAGGGGGGCGCAGAGCGGGGAGCCCCCCCTGCAGCCCTCCCCGCCCCAGCACCCACCCTGGCGCCCAGGCGTAGCTGGTCGATGGTGTTCTCGGCCTCGGCGTACTTCGTCAGCAGCTTGCGGTAGTCATCCTGCGGGGAGGGGACACGCAGCGGGTGACGGCACCCAGCACTGGGACAGGGGCTCAAAGGATGCCCAAGGGGTGGGTGGCAAAGGGAGGTGAGTGGGGGGCATCCCTGTGTGGGGATGACAGGGCTGGGGGGGGCTCCTATGGGTGGGGGACACCCTGGGGTACAGAAACCCACCCTCCAAAGCACCCGGCCCATGTGGCGCGGATGTGGCCCCCGTTTCTCCACCTGGGGGAGAGCCTCCCTCTCCTCCCCATGGACAGGAGAGCACCCCAGGGGACAAGCATCCTGCAGGGGATGGGCATTGGCGGGGGGTGCACAAGCATCCTGGGGGGGT
Organism: Butorides virescens; assembly: GCA_017310255.1. NCBI lineage: Eukaryota > Metazoa > Chordata > Aves > Pelecaniformes > Ardeidae > Butorides > Butorides virescens. The sequence goes on along the minus strand of JADKXX010024291.1, from coordinate 6,851 downwards.
ACAGGAGCACCGGGGGGTGCACAAGCATCCTGGGGGGTACAGGAGCATTGCTGCCTCCAGCCCTGAGCACTGCCCGCACCCCTGCCTGGCCCTTCCCTCCTCGACAGCCCCTGTGCAGGACTGGGAAAAGGTGACCCCCCACTGGTGACACAGGGCCAGCTCATGGGGCTGGAGACATCTCCATTTCACCTGCACCCCCTGGTCCCCCCACCCTGGAGACCCAGTAAGGCCCCTCTGGCTGAACTGGGGGAACTGGGCGTTACCTGGAGCTGCTGCACCAGCTCGGTGGCTTGCCTGGGGGACCTGAACTCCTGCGGCAGCCCAGCGGTGGTGGGGGGCTGCGGGGGGACCCCCTCCCCGCTGCTCAGCAGCACCTCCCGGACGATTTCAGCCGGAGACTTGAAGCCGATGGGGCTGCCGGGGGCCCTGGGGCGGGTGGGCAGCACTCGGCCCCGCGGCGGCCGGTAGCTCTGGTCGAACTTCACCCGCGCCTCCACCTTGGAGAGGTCGGGCAGGGGGTGGTTGAGCCGCCCTCGGCCGTACTGGGTGCTGTCGGCCGTGCCAGTGCCGGCGCCCGAGGGACCCCTCTTCTCCTTGCCACCCGTCTGCCGCCGCTGGGGGCTCAGGGACGGCGACTGCCGGCTGGGCTTGGGGGGCAGCACCGTGGGCGCCGCTTTCTTGGGCACCCGGGATCTGTCGTGCGGCTGGGGTGCAGGGGGGTTCCCAGCACCCCAGGGCTCCCCGGTGGGTGCCAAGCCAGTGGTGCCAGGGGCCGGCAGCCCCCTCCCAGCCAGCTGGGGCTTGGGGCCGGGCTCGATGCTGGTGGCATCGCAGAGGTGGTCACTGGAGAGGAGTGGCAGGAGGCTCCGGCTCGGGGTCCAGCCCTGCCCATGCCCCCCGCCGGCGTCCCCGGCTGTGCCCCAGTCCCGCTGCTGGTGGGATGGGGTGGCGGGGCCAGGGCTGGTGTCTGACAGCCCTGAGGTGTCACCAGCGTCCGTGCTGCAGCCGTGGGGCTGGCAGACACCTCCGCCATCCCGCCGCACCTCGGGGCTGCCGCTGGACCCCGAGCCCCACTGGCCCTCGTAGGAGAGCTCAGGGTAGGGCTCCCCATCACTCTCCACCCCCCAGGGCCCCTCGTTCCCCCCGGAGCTGCCCTGCTCCTCCTCTTCCTCCTCCAGGTCCTGCCGCGGGTGCCAGCGACCCTCCTCTGCCAGGGACCCCTCCTCTGCCAGGGACCCCTCCTCTGGGTCCTCGCCATCACCTGCAAAACACCAGCACCACGGGGCTGCTGCCAGCCAGCCGGTGCTCCCCAGCCCCCTCGCCGCCCTTCCCCCCCCCCCCCCCCCCCCTCTGCTCCCCGGGACACCCCCCACCCCCCCGCGAGGGTCTTTGGGCAGTGAGAAGGGGAGGACTCACCCCACGGTGGGCTCCCGGCATCCTCCCCCAGGCCGATGACCCCATCCTCATCCATCCGCCTTTCAAAGTCGTATTCCTCCTCCTCCTCCTCCTCCTCCTCTCCCTCCCAGTGCGTCAGCTCTGTTTGTGTCCAGTGCAGCCATGGTGCCGGGCTGGCCATGGCCCGCGGGCGCGGCGTCCCCGTCACTTGCGCCGCTTCATGGCCCGGCGGCGGCAGCGGCGGGCTGGGGACCTCCTTGCCACGAATGTAGGTCACATCATTGCCGCTGCATCCTGGTGGGCCAGGGAGAGGGAGGGATGCTCAGCGGGACACAGCGGGCTCGGTTCGAGCTGTCCCCCGCCTGGTTGCTGGGGCTTCCCCTGTCCCCCAGACCCTGGGGACCAGGACCCTCGGGCCACCCCCGACCCTGCATCCCACCATCAGCACCACCAAGCCGGAGCTGCCGCATCCCCCATGGCCACGATGGCCCACAGAAGTCCCCGTGGAAAGGAGCCCCCCCCCCCGACCACCCTAAAAGGCTTTTCCCCCGCAGGGCAGGGACCGGGGGACGCCCAGCCCATGCTGGCACCCTCCAGATGTCACCCCGTGCAGCCACAGCCTGGGCACCGTCAGTGGTGCTGTCACGGCGCAGAATGGTGCTGGGGGCGGCAGGAGCCCCCCCCCAGACCCCTCCAGCTCTGGGGGCTAACAGAGAAACCAATCACAGCAGAGGCCAAGCATGCTCACTCCACCGATGCCCTAAAAGCAGGAGCTTGCCCTCGCCTCACTCCTTGGTCTGCCGGGGTTCCCAGAGCCGCAGTGGTGGCTCAAGAGACCCCAGATGCCCAAAACCCAACCGTAGGGCAGGTAGCAAGAAAGGCCACGGGGTTTTCCTGGCAACGTCTCCCTCAGCTGGATTTGAGCCCCTTGCACCCCAGTTTTGGCCAGGGGGTGCTGGAGGTGGCAGCTGCCTACATGCTGGTGGCTGGTACCAAGCACCACGCCGGCATCACCAGCGGCCACCCCACAGCACCCCCAACCCAGTGCTGGAGCATGGAGGAGCAACCGGCCCCATGTGGGGTACACTCACCCCGTACCAGCATCACCAGGGGTAACCCCCCATCCCCATGCCCCTCCCACCCCCATTGGGGGCCCCCAAAGCAGCAGCATCCCTCCAAGCACCCCAAAACCTTCCTGCACCTGCAGGGCAGCTGGGCTTTTGCAGAAGTAGGAAACGATGCTTGGGTGCTTCCTGCAAGTTTGCAGGCGGCCGCAAAGTTTTTAACCCCATCGGGCCTTGCGCGGCAGGCGCCAAACCCTCCTCCCGTGCCATTTTTCATTAAAACCTTTAGTTTTTAATCCAATTTGGAGCAAAATGCTGGAGCAAAATGCTGAAGCAAAAGGGTGGCCCGGGGAGGGTGGGGGGAATCCCATGGACCATGAGCAGCTGCAGCCTCAAAGGACCATCAGAATAAGGGCCTTCCAGAAGGACAAGCAGCCCCAAAATTCAGCCAGCTGGACCCACGGCTTTGCCCATATCCTGGATTTCTAATGGGGGGGGTGTGTGCAGCCACCTGGCCCCCACCCCAAGCTGCTGCTCACAGCCCCAGGGGCGCTGTGGCCATAACCAGGCACCATGGTGCACCCTGGCACATTTGTAGGCAGGCAATTAATGCAGCTCATTACTGTGCAATTAGCAGCAGGTGGAGGAGAGCTTGCACCAGCTCCTGGCTGCTAATGAAACCACGGCACGGTCCCTAGGGTGGCTGCGTTTAGCTGCAGGGTGCTGCGGTGATTTTGGGGTGCTGCTAGCTCAGGGATGGTGGTGAGGAGCAACAAACCTATGGCATCCACATGCTCTGGGAAAAGTCCTCTAACCCACTCCGAAGTCTCAGATCTGCAACTTCCCTGGCTTAAATCCTGCTGTTAGTGGGGGTTGGGGGGTTACTTTCTGGTGCCACCCAGCATCAAGATCCTTGGGCATTATGCTTGCACCAGCAGCGGCATGCTCCCAGCCCTGCCTGCATCCTTGGGGCTTTCCAGGCAGGGAGCAAACCCCAAAGCATCCCTGAGGGTCTTGCAAACCCGCTGGGGTGTTTGTACGAGGCTTTTCCCCATATGCTGTCTGGGAAACTCCATTTTCAATGCCTGGAGATGCTCCATAGCTCCTCCGGCCGCCGGGGAGGACAGGGCTGCTCATGGGATGCTTCAGGCTCTGCGGCTGCTCAATGCAGCTGAAGAGCAATTTTGGCTTTAGCTTCTCTCTGAGCTGGGATGTTTCCAGCCCTGAGCCCTTGCCCACATCCTGGCCCGAAGAAGCGGCACGCTGACCCGCCTGGAGCCCCGCAGCATCCCCAGGAGATGAGGAGCCCCAGTCACCAGACCCAGGGGAGCCCAGCAGGTGGGCAAAAGGAGCCTGTGGGTCCTGTGGTCTTGGGGCAAAGAGGGTTAAAACTTTTCCTACCTGGTTTTGGCAGGCCAGTTCCTGGATCATGCCTAACCCGAACCCCATCGGCTGCCACCCCTGTTCTGAGCAGCATCCCCCCGGGCTGCACAGCCTGCAGCAGCCACAGACTCCAGGATCTGCTTGCAAATCCAGCCACATTTATTGCTTTCCCAGAAAGTCCCTCCAGCAGCAGCCATGGTGGTTAAGAGAGAAAAATCTTGGATTTTTTTCCCCTTTAAGTGAGTTGCTTGCTGTTATGGTAGCACAGAAAACCTTGAAAAATTATGTGGCTACGTATTCAGGAACCACAAAGCAAATGCAAACAATCATGGGTGGGTGGGTGGGTGGGTGTGGGGGTGTATGTGTGTTTTTTATTTTTTGATCTTGCTCTCTGCAAGCTGGGAGTTTGCAACAGGGCAATCAGACAAAGAGCTAAAAAGAAATTTAAAAGGCTCAGGTAGAAAATGTCTTTTGACCTTGAACTCTGCCCTGCCCGAGATCCTCAGCCCCTCTCCTCCTTCTGCCTCTCAGCCTGGGCTGTCCCAAATTGTGCCTCGGGGGTGGAGGTGCTCAGATGAAGGAGGGGTTGATGAGTGGATTTTTGGGACATGGTTTTGTAGGGATGGTGGCGTTGGGCTGACGGTTGGACTCGATGACCTTGGAGGTCTTTTCCAACCTTAATGATTCTATGAGTGCTGCCAGGTCTCTGCCCGGCCAGCAGGCAGGAGGGGTTGCCTCTGCCTGTCCCTGCCCTCAGCTCCTGATCTCCGATCCCCTTTGCAGGCAGCATCACCCGTCCCTGTCCCTGCTCTTGCTCCCTGCCCTGCAAACCCCCATGAGACAGCGAAGATGCAGGGCTGAGACCGCCCAACTCATTGCACGCATGAGGCAGAGGAACAGCAACGCAGTCGAGGCTGAGGCCTCATCGCCGCTCCTGGGTTTATCGGTGGTGACAGCGGAAGAGACAGCGCATCCCCCGCCCCAGGGCTCCCTTGGTGACATGGTGGGGGGGGACACAAGGGGACAGGGCCACTGTCGCTCTGCCTTCGCTGCCTCATCAACCCTGGGCAGAGCAGACATCCCCCGAGCACTGGGGAATAACCGTCACTATCCCAAGGACGCAGCAGGGGGTTTAACCCCCCTCCCGGGTGAGGGATGAATATTTTATTTTCCTAAAACACCAGCTCCAAACTCAGCTCTCAGGCACCGACATCCCTGCAGGGATCTACACCCCAGCACCCCAAAAGGGCAAGCAGCCAGTGCCAGCAGGTTTTGTTTTTTTTTTTTGGCTAAAAAACTCTGAGCCTGAATCCCCCTACGGCCCAGGGCTCTGCAGGGGGGCACTGCCCGCCCATGCACTGCATAAAATCATGCATTTTTCTGCTTTGAGCATCTAAAAAGAGAGGTTAAAAGCAAGCAGGAGCGGCACGTCAGCGCTGCCATCCAAAGCCGCTCTTTTGGGGGGGTTTGACGGAGGCCAGAACGGCCTCAGGCTGAAACTTGGCAAGGGGCGTCTGCACTCTGGGAAGGAAGAATTCCTGGGTTAGAAACTCTTTTTTTTTTAAGCCCACAGAGTCCCGTTTTATGAGCATGAAAGAGGGCAGAGAAGCGGAAACGCTGCTTTCTTAGTTTGCACTATTTCCCATAAAAACGAGGGAGAAACCGTCGCAGCCTGACAAACCCTCCTCCTCCTCGGAAAGCACACACGCCTGTTACTACCACCATCGCTCCAAAGCCCACGCATCCCCCCCCAGTTCCTCTGCCTGGAGGGGCCATGTCCCCCCCATCTCCCCCGCACCAGCACATCCCCAATCCCCATGGAGAAGCACCGAAATCCCACCGGAGGCACCATCATCTCTCCATCACTTGCACGGAAGCGAAGCCCCATGGTGGGACAGGGAGCTGCTCCTGCGGCTGCTTTCCTGCCCCCTCCCCGGCACGGGGACCCTCCTGTCCCCAACACGGGGCCCCGTCCTCCCTGGGGACAGCGTTGTCCCCAGGGCCTGCCCCGCAGGGCTGCGGGGGTGCATACACCCTGGGGCCAAACCCCAACGTCCCTGCGGGCGCTGGGGTGAGCCGGGGGCTGCCGATGGCCGCGGTGCCTGCCGAGGGCGGCCTTAATCCCCGTCTGGAGAGAGCTGCCGCCGAGCCGGTGGCACCGAGATCCCTTATTAGCAGAGGACAGGGGGAGGTGGCGGGGGGACGCGGGAGGGCGGCTGGGGAGCTGGGAGCGTGTGGGGGGGTTAACCAGCCACGGGATGGATTTGGGTAAGCAGTGCAGCGACTGCTACGCTCTCGGGGGGCGTGGACCCCTGTCCGGATGGCTTCAGAAGGGTGCTGCAGGGCGCCCGGCTGGCACCCGCGGCCCGGCTCTAAGGAACCGCCCGCGCTCAGAGCTGCCCTTTAAAGAAAAGGAGGAACTGAGGCTGAAGGCAGCCCTCGCAACTTCCTCGGAGGGGCCGCGGGCGGCGGCACGGCCTCGTGTCCCACGACCTCCACGCGAGCCCCGGGGCTTGGCTTCGTGCCGCCCTGCGCAGCCCCCGCCACGCCAGCCTGATGAAACCCCGATGAAACCCTCCCAAAACCCTCCCCGAAACCCTCCCCGAAACCCTCCGGCCCCGAGCGGGGCGGCGGATCCGGCCCCGGGGAGGGAGGAAGTGCCGGAATAAGAAAAGTTCTGACAAGTTTCCTCGGGGCCGCGACGGCGCGGGCGGCGTGGGCAGGACACGTCTTGGCGAGAAGCGGCGCAGCAGCGCATCCCGCATCCCCCCGGCGCATCTCCTCGGCTGCGGGGACCGCGGCGGGGCGCGGGGTTCCCCCCCTCCGCCCAGGGACCCCGACCGGCTCCCGGCTGCGAGCCAGCCCCGCCAGAGCCGGGCTCAGCAGAGCCGCGGGGTGCGGGATGCGGTCCCCCGGAATGGGCCCCCCCCGCGATGGACCCCCAGCGGCGCCCCCAGCGGGGCCCCGGGCCCTCTCCTTCCCTCCAGCCGCAGCAGGCGGCTCGCAGGG
>JADKXX010024282.1:0-12336 GCA_017310255.1 Butorides virescens | reverse complement strand
GTGACCCTGAGGGTTGGCGTTGTGGCCACCTCCTGGGGTTTGGTGTCATGACCCTGGGGCAGGGATGGGGGCTTGGCCCTTCCTCAGCATGGCTGCAGAAGAGCTGGGGCCGGGTGGGTGACAACCCTAGGGCTTGGCTTCCATGTTTAAACCTGCCCTAACGCTGTCCTTGGGAGGCGAGGGGGGGGCACGAGGAGGACACCCCGCTCATCCACCCCCCATCTCATCCCGCAGTACAAAGGGAAGGCGAACTTGCACGTCTTTGAAGACTGGTGTGGAGGGGCCGTGAGGCACCTGAGGAAGAACCTCCATTTCCCACTCTTTCCCCACGTGAGTCCTGGGCCCCATGGCGGTGGGTCGGAGCGGGGACCTGCTCATCCCTCTCCGTGGCTGCTACCTCCCCACTGACTGTGGGCTCGGTCCTCAAGACCTTGGCTTGCAGGCTTTTTGGTTGGGTTTGGGGCAGGTAATTCCCAGCAGAGCAGGGATGGAGGGAGAGGTGGGTGGTGATGGGACCTCCACGGCCCCTCCGGCGCCAAGGACCCCGGGGGAATGAGGAGGAGGTGGGCTGGGTGGCGTTGGTGCCAGGCGTGAGCTGGTCGTGCTGCCACGTCTCCGTCTCTCCTCGCAGACCCGCACCACCGTGAAGAAGCTGGCGGTGTCGCCCAAGTGGAAGAACTACGGGCTGAGGATTTTTGGCTACATCCACCCCTTCAAGGATGGTGAGTGATGGAGCTCCCCTTGTTCTCCCCCTGCGACGACGTGGAGAAGCTGCCTCCTTCCACCGCCTTGGGCCACGTGGGGACAGAAAGGCTCTGAGGGACAGTCCCCAAACCCCTGGCTCCCAGGCAGGAGGGTCTTTCTGGAGCAAAGACCCTTTTCCCTGGCTGCTTCCAAGGGAGGCAAAGCCCCGATCCCGTCCGGGACACAGCCACAACGTGGGGCCTGGGGTGGCCCCGTTACCTCCATCCATCCATCCCTGTTCCCCCATCTCGCAGCGAGGCACCGGGGCTGAGCCCATGACACCGCATCCCTCCGTCGTGACCTTCTCCTTTGCTCTTCCCAGGGGATTTCCAGTTTTCTGTGGCATCGGACGACAATTCCGAGTTCTGGCTCAGCTCCGACGAGAGCCCATCCAACTCCCGGCTGGCCGCGTTCGTGGGCAAGGTACCCCCGACCCTCTGCCTTCCCCCACACCGGGGGTGCTCCAGCTCCCACCAAGGGCATCTCCTCCCTTGGGGTGCCTTGCTCCCCAGCATGCTGGTAACCATCCCGAACGCCTTTCGGGGATCCCTAGCGCCGTTACTGATGGCTCAAACCCACGGGCACCCTTCAGCCACCACAGCTTCTCCCTTCTGCACATCCCTCTGCTGCCAAAACGCCCAAGGGAGCGTTCTTTGCCCCTTTGGGAACCGTTGGGCTCCTCCAGCCTCTTCCCATCTCTGCCCCCAGCCAGGCCTGGTTTGGCTTCCGAAGGACCGCCTGCCCCTTGGTCCCATCCTAGTTGGGGCTACCAAAGACCAGCTTCTGTCCCCAAATAGGAGATTTAATATTTGCTCCTGGACTTCCTTGGCGTGAACTCCTATAACTGGAAACCCCCCGGCCCGTGACCGCATCCGTGCATTTTTGGGATCGTGGTGGTGTTGGCCGGTGACAAGTTCTTGTGGCCGGAGTGCCACCGGCTGGGGACGAGTGGGCCCTGGGAGAGAGCTCCTGGGATGTCCTCCTGCTGAAGAGCCTTGGGTGTAGTGCCCGATGGAGGTGGAGGAGAGGTCCTTACAGCCTGGGGGGGTCTGGTCCCACCGTGCCCCTGGTGTTCTCATGCTCCCCTGTTCAGTTTTGGGCCCCCCTGGAGGGGCTGGAGCGTGTCCAGAGAAGGGCAGCGGAGCTGGGGAGGGGTCTGGAGCCCCAGGCTGCTGGGGAGCGGCTGGGGGGGTTCAGCCTGGAGCAGAGGAGGCTGAGGGGAGCCCTCATCGCTCCCTACAACTGCCTGAGAGGAGGGGGGAGCCGGGGGGGTCGGGCTCTGCTCCCAGGGAAGGGGCGATGGGACGAGGGGCAACGGCCTCAAGTTGTGCCAGGGCAGGGTGAGGTTGGGCCTGGGGAACAATTCCTTCCCCAAAAGGGCTGGAAGGGGTCGAGTCCCCACCCCTGGGGGGATTTAACAGCCGGGCAGAGGCGGTGCTGAGGGCCAGGATTTGGGGGTGGGATGGCAGGGGTAGGAGAACGGCTGAGCTTGATGATCTTAAAGGTCTTTTCCAACCCAAACCATTCTATGATTCCTTCCTTCCCCCAGCTGGGCACCGAGTGGACGGCGCCGGGAGAGTTCACCAAATTCAGCTCGCAAGTCTCCAAGCCTCTACGGTAAGCGTGTCCTCGCTCCCACTGCCCATTCCGGGTGGATGGCGTCAGGGAGACGGAGCTGCTGGCTCCACGCTGACTCTGACCGGTTCCTCCTCCCCGGGAGGAAGGAGACCCCGGCCACCAAAAGGCACGCGGGGTCGGGGCTGGACGGGAGCTCAACCAACCATGCCCTTGGGTCCATGGTTTGAAGGTGTTGGGGGCTGCAGCCGCCTCTGCAGGTGCTGAGGTGGGGACCGGGGGTCCCCCCAAGTCTCCTGAAGCTCCTGAGAAGTGGGATGGGGGAGCAGATGCCCACCTCACACCGCCTGGCTCCTTGCCCTAGGAAGGTTTAGCCACATGCGAGCAAGACGGGGGGGGGGGGGGGGGTTCCTTGGGTGGCTCCTCTAGCAGGGGGGGCCCCCCCCATCACCCCGGCCAGCAGCGATGATTTCTAACCAGCTCCTTCCCCTCTTGCCCAGCCTCATGTCCTCCAGACGCTACTACTTCGAGCTGCTCCACAAACAAGACGACCGAGGTTCCGACCACGTGGAAGTTGGCGTGAGTAACACCCCAACCCCCCCATCAAGAGCCCACGCCGGGGGCTTTTCCGGGCACGTGTTAAAACCACGTTGTCCTGGAGCCAAACCACGGTTTCCCCCCCCCACCCCAGCCCGGGGCTGCCAGCAGCTCCATCCACAGAGGGGACGGAGTCGGCGTCGCTCCGATGGAGCCGGGGCTCATCTCCCTGGGTATTCCTGTGCGGGATGCCTGGGCACGGGCTGCTTTTCTCCCTGCTCATCCCATCCTTCCGTGCTTTTCGGGAGCCATCCCTTGCCCGTGCTCCTGGGATGGGTGCTAAGGGAGCAGCCCCTTGGTTCTGGGCGCCGGCGGCGCTGGGACACCCAGCTCCGCAGGACCCATCCCATCCCATCTCCTTGCCCTTCCAAAGAGGGATTGAGCCAAGTCCCCCCTTGGCCACTGCTCGGAGGAGCCTTTTGCCACGGGCCAGGAGAGCCCAGGCCATGTTGGGTCGGAGCAGGCAGGTCCAGGGCACCATCGCTGGCCTGGTGGTGGGAGGGGGGGCAGAGGCGAGGGAGCTGGGTCCCTTTTTTTTTTTTACTTTTTCCCCCCTTAGAGCTACCGTGATTTTCAAATCTGAACTTGTCTGTGCAACCCTGGCAAAGCCCGGAGCGTGTGCGCTGGGGGTGTCCTTGGGAGGGGAGGATGCTGGCTCCTTAGCCAAGCTTTCCTTTCTCCCAAGCCATCATTAATCACTGGAGTCAAACTGGTGCCAGCAAAGCATCGGAGAGGCTGCCAACACCCCCTTCCTCGCTTGGCTCCCTCCTCCCCATCACCCAACCTCCCCCTCCCGGGGCTCCGGCTTGATCCATCCCGATAAGATCTGCATTTCTGCTGTGAAAAACAAATAGATGGGGGGAGACTTCTTTTTTTTGATTTTTTTTTTTTTTTTTTGCTGGAGGGAGGGAAGCCTTTCAGACGCTCAGAAAAAAAACACCACCACAAACTAGCCAGGACCCTAACGCGGCTCCCCCTGTGGGTATTTCGGGGCTTATCTGGGCAAAGGCTAGAACCCACGTAGATAAATTGGTGTGGGCAGCTCTGAAGACCCCCCCCACCTTCAGTCCATGCAAACTCATCCGCTGCTGACGTGCGTTGCGCGGCGCACCGGAGCGAGATGTGGGAAGGAGAGGAGGTGGCGTAGGTCTTGGGACCCGTTGGCTTTGGCTCAGGTCCTGGCAGGAGATGGGCTGGGAGCTGTGCTGGGGCAGGATCAGTCCTCTCCCTCGTTCCTCTCCCAGGTTGGGGCTGGGATGGGTGCAGGCAAGTTTCTGGGTGCTGAGGGTGGGGGAGGCCCCATCCCTAGGTGCCTGGGGTTGGGCAGCAGCATCCCGACCCGCTGCCATCCTCCTGCTCATTCTCCATCTCCTTCTGTTTTTTTTTTTTTTCTCCTAGTGGCGAGTTTTCCTCCCCAGCTTGAAGTTTGAAGTGATCGACTCCTCCTACATCTCTCTGTACACGGGTAAGGGCCGCGCGTGTCCGCCCGCAGCCACGGCGAGCAAGCTCCCAGGTCCTGGGGGATCAGGTCCTGGGCGAAGATCATAGAATCACAGAATGTTTTGGGTTGGAAGGGACCCCTAGAGGTCACCCAGCCCAACCCCCCTGCAGGAGCAGGGACACCTTGAACCACATCAGGTTGCTCACAGCCCCGTTCAACCTGGCCTGGAATGTTCCCAGGGATGGGGCCTCCACCACCTCCCTGGGCAACCCCTGCCAGGGTTTCACCACCCTCATTGGAAAGAATTTCTTCCTTAGATCCAGTCTAAACCTACCCTGGTTTAGTTTAAAACCATCCCCCCTTGTCCTGTCCCAGCTGGCCCTACTAAAAAGCTTGTCCCCCCCCTTTCCCATGGGCCCCCTTGAAGCCCTGACCGGCCGCACTCAGCTCTGCCCGCAGCCTCCTCTTCTCCAGGCTGAACACCCCCAACTCCCCCAGCCTGGCCCCATAGCAGAGGGGCTCCAGCCCTCGGATCATTTTAGTAGCCCCTCAGATCATTTTCGTAGCCCTCCCCTGGCCCTGCTCCAACAGGTCCATGTCCTCCTTGTGCTGAGGGCTCCAGAGCTGGACGCAGGGCTCCAGGGGGGGTCTCCCCAGAGCAGAGCAGAGGGGCAGAATCCCCTCCCTCCACGCTGGCCACGCTTCTCCTGATGCAGCCCAGGGCAGGGTTGGCTTCTGGGCTGCCAGCGCCCATGGCCGGCTCATGGCCAGCTTTTCATCCCCCAGCACCCCCAAGTCCCTCTGGGCAGGGCTGCTCTCCATCCTTTCTTCCCCCAGCCTGTATTGATCCCGGGGGTCACCCCGACCCAGGGGCAGGACCTTGCACTTGGCCTTGTTGAACCTCATGAGGTTCCCATGACCCCACCTCTCCAGCCTGTCCAGGTCCCTCTGGATGCCATCCCGTCCTTCTGCTGTGTCAACCAGATCTTGGCCTCTCAACCCGCCCCGACCTTCTGCTGGGTGTAAGGAAGGAGGCAGGGGGCTGCGAGGGGTAGGGTTAACACTGGGCATGTGCTGCAGACCCTCCTAAAAATGGGCCATGGAGGTGCTGTGCCATGGAAACACGGCTCTCCCAGTGCTCCAGCCTCCTCCCCGCTGATGAGACCGTGGTGGGCTGGCTCCTGGGCTGGGCCCTGAGTTACGAGGAGCTGTCGTGTGAGCGGGGATGGATGGCCTGAGGCGTAATTAAATCTATAGATCTTCTGCTTCCTGCCCCTTCCCTGGCAGCAAGAAAGGACTTGATCGATGGCTCCTGCCCCGCTGCTCAATACGCCGGAGGACTGCTCCTCAAACATGCCCTGCCCGCTGTCGATAAGGCCGGGGGGGGGGACCGGCGAGGGGCAGGGATGGATGGGGAGAAGAGGGCTGGGGGGTGTTGCTGGTGCCCGCGGGATGGATGAAGGTGCAGGTAGACTCCCCACCCCGACTGCTGTCTGTCAGTCCTGCCTCTTCCCGTTTCTCTTTCCCACTTCCCAGCTCCCCCCGACCCCGGCGGCGTCCCCGGGGCAAAGCCACGTCGCTTGTGGGGAGCCTGGCCCCGCGGCCTCGGGTACGTGGAGCAGCCCCCACCCGTCCCTTCCTCTGGCCCAACCTTGGCCAGCTGCATGGAGGCGCCTGGGGAGCAGGCAGCAGAATTTGGGGCTCGGGAGCTGGGTGCTGTTCATTCAGGAGCTGCCTGCTTCCCGGCTGCTGGAAAGGGAGCACCCCTGGGTGCTGGGGCAGGCAGCGCTGAGCCTGGCCGAGGTGACCGGAGCAGGGTGACCTCCCTCGGGGACGTCTGGGGGCTGGTTGGTAGCCAAGGACAACGTGCCGCCCTCATCCCTGGAGCAAAGCCAGCTCGTCTGGTGGTTGCCTGCGGAAGGCTGTGCTGCCATCCAGCGGGACCTGGCCAGGCTGGAGAGTTGGGCGGAGAGGAACCTGATGAAGTTCAACAAGAGCAAGTGCTGCCCCTGAGGAGGTCGAACCCCATGCACCAGTCCAGGCTGGGGGCTGACCTGCTGGGAAGCAGCTCTGCCCAGAGGGACCTGGGAGTCCTGGTGGGGGACAAGGTGGCCAGCAGGGTGCCCTTGTTGCCAAGAAGGCCAATGGCCTCCTGGGGGGCGTTCAGAGGAGCGTGGCCAGCAGGGCGAGGGAGGTTCTCCTCCCCCTCTGCTCTGCCCTGGGGAGACCCCACCTGGAGCTCTGGGGCCAGCTCTGGGCTCCCCAGTTCAAGAAAGATGAGGAACTGCTGGAGAGAGTCCAGAGGAGGGCAACGAGGATGATGGGGGGACTGGAGCATCTCCCCTAGGAGGAAAGGCTGAGGGAGCTGGGCTTGTTCAGCCTGGAGAAGAGAAGGCTGAGAGGGGACCTCACCAACACCTACAAATATCTCAAGGGTTGGGGTCACGAGGATGGAGCCAGACTCTTTGCAGTGGTGTCCAGTGCCAGGACAAGGGGCAATGGGTACAAACTGAAGCAGAAGAGGTTCCAGTTGAATGTGAGGAAGAACTTGTTGACTGTGATGGTGACGGAGCCCTGGCCCAGGCTGCCCAGGGGGGCTGTGGAGTCTCCTTCTCTGGAGATCTTCAACCCCCGCCTGGATGCAGTCCTGTGTAACATGCTCTAGGAGAACCTGCTTGAGCAGGGGGGTGGGACTGGGTGATCTCCCGAGGTCCCTTCCAACCCTTGCCAGTCTGGGATTCTGTGAAGAGCGGTCTCGGTTTAATTCCCGTGTCCTTGCGAGTTAAGGCCCCGAGCGTTCCCCGCCTTTGAGCGGGATGAGGGATGCTGTAATCGGAGCCGGGCTGTGGGCTGGAGATCGGTTGTACCCTTGTCCTCTGGGTGCTCATTAGCTGATGGCAATAATCATTAGGCTGATTAGTCAGCGGGTCTGTGACCGGAGGAGAGGGCTGGAGGAGCTAGGTTTGCCCTCCGCTCCTCTTGCTCCCCTGGGAGTAGGAGGAACCCGCAATCCTCCGAGCCCCCTTGGTGGGATGGTTGGAGAGGTTGGCCAATGCCACCTTGGGAGGATGCTCCTGGGACAGCGTCCCGTGGGGCTCAGCCCCTGTCCTCGCTGCCTTCAGATGAATCAGCCCTGAAGATGAACCATGTGGAGCACATCCCGCAGACTTTGGCCAGCCACAGCGGGAGCTACCTCTGGGAGGCTCAGCAAGACGAGCACGGGGCGGACATGCTGAAGGCCGACCCCAGGGACACCTTCTTCCTCAGTAAGTGGTTGGGACCGGCCCCTCGCGCATCTCCATGGTGTTTTGGTGGAGGAAAAAGGCAGGACCCCGCTGCCGCAGGCACCCCAGAGCTTCCCTCCTACCTTCTGCCCATCTCTTGGGTGGAGAGCACCCCTGCTGGGGTCTGGAGGGGGGGACACTGGGATGGTTTGGGCTACAAACTATATGGTGGGTTGGACTACGGGGGTGGTGGGGCATGGCGTGGGGCTGAGCTACGGCTGCTCCTCCTCAGCCCCTGCGATCGAGGCCTCCCGAGTGGAGAACGTGCTGGTGCCCTGTGCCTACAGCCCCACCTACGTGGTGAAGGACTTCCCCATCGCCCGCTACCAGGGCCTGCAATTTGTAAGTGTCTCCCTGCGGCGGGGACAGGGTCACGCTCCCATGGGAAACGTGGCATCCCCAGGGCAGGGACGTTTCCACCCGGTTAAAATCCAGGAGAAAATGTCCCTGGCTGGAGGATCAGGCTGTGAGCTTTCCCCATCTTGACCTGAAAGGGTTTGGGTTGAAAGCCCCATGGGGTGTTTGAGATGCTGGGGGTCACCTCAGTGTTGAGGGGACGTGCTGGTGGCCTGGGGTCCATGGCTCCTAGCCCAGCTGGCCCCCCCTTCCTCGGAGCGAGCCCACTCTGCGCCAGGGTGACGGTGGCGTGGTCATCTCCCCAGGTCTACCTCTCGTTCGTGTACCCCAACGACTTCACGCGCCTCACTCACATGGAGACGGAGAACAAGTGCTTCTACCGGGAGTCCCCTCTCTACCTGGAGAAGTAAGGAGGAGGGCTGGTTTTTGGGGGGGGGGGGTACATGGAGAGGGGAGGAAGGGGCTGATGTCAACAGGGCGCTCAAAGAGCTGGAGGAACGGCGCTGAGATGACGCATCCTCAGCTGCGTGTCCCCAGGCTCCGTCCCCCGTGGCAGGGCCACCTCCAGGCTGGCTCTTTTCCCATCTCTCGGGCACGTAGCAGCTTGAGACCTGGCAGCGTTCCTGGATTTTTGGGAATCCCAGCGCCGTGCCGGGTGCCTGCGCTACAGCCGGGGCATGGGTGCGAGCACGTCCCTTGGCGCGCGTGCCCCTCCCTTGTCTCCGGGACCTCGGCTTTCCTCTCCCGTCTCCCAGGTTTGGCTTTTATAAGTACATGAAGATGGATGAAGAGGAGGAGGATCCACGCCAGCGAGCGTTCCTCTTCCTCAGCCCAGACAGTGAGTCACCGCTCCGTCACCGCTCCCCGCCGGCGGCTTTTTTGGGCATCTCTCAGCAGCTCGGCACGGGGCTGCGCACCGGGCGTCCTCGCCCACCACCCACGCCCCCGGTGATGCCGGGGGGGGGTTCCGTGGTCCCGCATCCCGCTCGGCTCAACCACGAGGCTCTGAGGGCTCTGGGAAGCGGGGTGCTAGGGTTGGGATTCACCAGCTGCGTCCAGCTCTGGAGCCCTCAGCACAAGGAGGACATGGAGCTGTTGGAGCGGGGCCAGGGGAGGGCTACTAAAATGATCTGAGGGGCTACTAAAATGATGCGAGGGCTGGAGCCCCTCTGCTCTGGGGCCAGGCTGGGAGAGTTGGGGGTGTTCAGCCTGGAGAAGAGGAGGCTGGGGGCAGAGCTGAGTGCGGCCGGTCAGGGCTTCAAGGGGCCCATAGGAAAGGGGGGGACAAGCTTTTTAGTAGGGCCAGCTGGGACAGGACAAGGGGGGATGGGTTTAAACTGAAGCAGGGGAGGTTTAGACTGGATCTAAGGAAGAAATTCTTTCCAATGAAGGTGGTGAAACACTGGCAGGGGTTGCCCAGAGAGGGGGTGGAGGCCCCATCCCTGGGACCATCCCAGGCCAGGTTGGATGGGGCTGTGAGCAACCTGATGTGGTTCAAGGTGTCCCTGCTCCTGCAGGGGGGTTGGGCTGGGTGACCTCTGGGGGTCCCTTCCCACCCAAACCATTTGCCCCCCCCAGAGCAGCAGCGAGCAGAGACACAGGGGGGTTGGCCCAGATGACCTCTAGGGGTCCCTTCCAACCCAAACCATTCTATGATTCTATCTCTTGGGCTGGGATGTGACCAGAGCTGCTGGGGGGCTTTGGGGATGCCCATGGGGGGGGTGACCTGCAGGAGCGGGGCTGTTGGGAGCTTGG
The DNA here is from genome assembly GCA_017310255.1 of Butorides virescens. NCBI lineage: Eukaryota > Metazoa > Chordata > Aves > Pelecaniformes > Ardeidae > Butorides > Butorides virescens. The sequence goes on along the minus strand of JADKXX010024282.1, from coordinate 2,583 downwards.
CCCCGCTGTTGGTTTGCAGCCCGGCGAAGCCCCGGCGGGCTGGGTTTGCTCCCGATGAAATCAGAGCGGTGCCAAAGTGCGGCCGAGGTTGGGGGGGGTTGACGGGCAGAACCTGGAGCTGGTGGCCCTGGTGGGCATCGGTCAGTGCCCGCCAGCTCTCGGGCCCCCTCGCCCAGCGTTAACCCCTTGCTGGAGACAGGTTTTGCCTCCTTGTCTTGGGCCGGCGTGCTGCAGGGGTATTTATCTCTGCCTTTACTCCCCAGATTTCCTTGAGGACGAGGAGGAAGAAGAGGAAGGAGCGGACAGCCCCGAGCCCACAGACCCACCTCCCGAAGCCAAGGAGAGGAGCTTTGGGCCGGTACCTGGAGCCCAAGGGAAAGAGACGCCGCCGGTCACCGGGGATTACGGAGACGACCTGGACTATTACAGCTTTCGCCGCAAGCAGGGGCAGGCCCGGGGCGAGGCGAGCACGCCTGGGCAGCCTGGAAGATGGAGCACGTCCCACCAGGCCAGCAGCAGCCCGGCGGCTCTCCCCGAGGATCTCCACGGCGGGGAGGAGGTGGCCCCCACGCCGGAGCAGGTCCGGGGGCGGATGCTGAGTTGGTTACCCCAGGGTCCTGGCGAGGGCGAGGAGGATGAACTGGGGCTGCTGGCGTCTTCGAAGCGTGCCGGGGCTCTGAGCCTCCAGCCCCACCTCTCCGTTCCCATCTTTGGTGGCAAAGCCAAAACGCCAGGTCCCAGCAAGCCCGCAGCACCCAGGGAGGACAAAAAGCCCCGGAAAGCCCAGGAGAAGGTCTACGTGACCAGGCTGCAACCGGGGAAGCGCAAAGCCCCGGCCCAGGAGCCGGTCTTCCCTGGCATCTTCCTTTACCCAAAACCTCTGAAGAAGGTCCACCTGCGCTCCAGGACCCCGCAGAAGCATCCCATCGCCTCCAGCAAGCTCCGCGCCGTCCCCGGCCGCCGGACCCCCTGGCTCCTGAGCAACATCTCCAAGGAGAGGGACCCTGCCAGGCGGAGGAGCACGCGGGCGGGTGGCAGGAGGTGGGAACGTCCATCCAAACTGGGGAGCGAGTGGCGGGCGCTGCCCAGCCTCCTGGCCCTGGGGACCGAAGGGCTCTTCAGCAGGGAGACCCATGAGGACACAACCCCTGCCCCGGGCAGGACAGCGGCCACCACCGATTACAACTCCTCCGAGGTGACCCGCTCGGAGGGGACCCGGGTGACGTCCTTTCTGAAGCTGTCAGAAATGACGGCATCCCAGCAGGAGGAGGGAAAGGGCCAGGAGGAAGAGGAGGAGGAGGAGGAGGAGGAAGTGTCGGACTACAGCTACGAGACCGGGGAGCTGCAGCAAAGCTGGCTGGAGGACTCCATCAACTGGCAGAGGACGTTCAGCGTCAGCTCCGTGGACTTCGAGCTCCTGCGCTCGGACTGGAACGACCTGCGGTGCAACGTCTCGGGCAACCTGCAGCTGAGCGAGAGCGAAGTCGTCGACGTGGTGGCCCAGTACATGGAGAAGCTCAACGAGAAGAATGGAGGGTAGGGAGGGAGCGGGTGGGGAGGAGGACGTGCCACCTTTCCCGCTTGGCTCCCTGGGGCCGGGCGAGTTGGGTGGATTGGGGGGGGTTCAGGCCACCCCCTCAAAGTTGTGGGGAGTGGAGCTTGGGGTGATGGTGCTTCCAAGCGCTTCTCCTTCCCTCGTAGCATCTACACCCTCCTGAGGATCGTCAACGTGGAGAAGCGTCGGGACACGGCCCGGGGGAACCGCTACCTGCTAGAGCTGGAGCTGGCGGAGCGGGGCCAGCGGACGGTGCGGCTCTCCGAGTACGTCTACGTCCTCTTGCACCAGGGCAAGCAGGATGACAGCGCTGAGGCCAACCCCGAAGGGCCAGCCCTAGGGGCCACCGAGCCCCAGCCAAGCGCCTGGAGCATCCTCTACGGAAGACCTGTCCTGTGCCGGCCCCTGCGGCTCAGCTGGAAGCAGGACGTCATGGTGCACTTCGTGGTACCCGGTAGGTGACAGCGGGACGCGTCTCTCCAGGGTCTCTGCTGCTCCCTCAGCATCCTCCAGTGGGAGGAAGGCGACCCCTTTGCTCCCCGGTTGCGTCCTCCAGGCTGGGCCAAGGCGGGTGAGGTGCTCTCTTCTCATGAGATGCTTCCCATCAGAAGGGGGGGGGGGGGGCTTGGTTGGGGAAGGGGGTGCCCCATGGTGAGCCCGAGGGATGTTTGTGTCCTGCAGTGAAGAACCAAGCCCGCTGGGTCCAGCAGTTCATCTCGGACATGGCCCGCCTCTACGGGGCTACGAAGGACGCCAACTTCAACGTCATCCTGGTAGACTTTGACAGCGATGACATGGACGTCGAGAAAGCCCTACGAGATGCCCGACTGCCCCGGTAAGCCCCCCTGCTCCCCCCAAGGCTGCCGACGGGCATCTGTGGAGCTCCTCGTGGTGGGACCGGCCGTCCTGGTGGTGCTCACACAACCTACCTGCTCCTTCCCCAGCCAGGCATGGGTCTCTGCCTCACTGTCCCTCTCCTCCCCGTCGTCCTCCACCACCTCCCCGTCGTCCTCCACCACCTCCCCGTC
>JADKXX010024281.1:0-25422 GCA_017310255.1 Butorides virescens | reverse complement strand
TAGCTTTGCCCTGGCATTTGCTTTTGCCTTTCCCTTTAATGTTAATTTTTCCTGTCCCTGTAAATTTCCCTTTGCTTTTGGCCTTAGCCTTTGCCTTTGCCATTCAATTTTATTTTCCCTTTCCCTTTCCCATTCCCTTTTCCATTTCCCTTTCTCTATCCTTTTCCCTTTCCCTTTGACTTTTCCTCTGAGTTTGCCTTTGCCTTTCCCTTTGACTTTCCCTTTTCTTTTGGCTTTCACTTTGGCTTTGTCTTTCCCTTTGGTTTTTAGTTTGGTATTGCTTTGGCATTTCCCTTTGCCTTTCCCTTTGCTTTTGGCTTTGGTTTGTCTATGGCTTTAGCTTTGCCCTGGCATTTGCTTTTGCCTTTCCCTTTAATGTTAATTGTTCCTGTCCCTGTAATTTTCCCTTTGCTTTTGGCTTTAGCTTTTGTTTGGCACTTGCCATTGCCTTTGCCTTTGCCAGTGATTTTTATTTTGCTTTTGCCTTTGCCTTTTTCTTCGCCTTTGCCTTTTCCACTGATTTTGCCTTCAATTTGGCCTTGGCCTCGGCCTTGACCGTGGTGCCTCTGTTTGACTTGGCCTTGCTTTTGCCTTTCCCTTTTAATTTTTATTTTCCTTTACCTGCAATTTTCCCTTTGCTTTTGGCTTTTGCCTTTAGCTTTGCTTTTGCCAGTGATTTTTATTTTACTTTTGCCTTTCCCTTTCCTTTTCCCTTTCCTTTCCTTTCCCTTTGCTTTTGCCTATTCCTCTGACTTTGCCTTTAATTTTTATGTTTCCTTTCCCTGTAATTTTCCCTTTGCTTTTGCTTTTGCCTTTGCCTTTTCCTTTCCCTTTAATTTTTTTCCCCTTTCCCTGTGCCTTTCCCTTTAACTTTCATTCTCCTTTTACTGTAATTTTCCCTTGCTTTTACCTTTGACTTTCCCTTTCCCTTTTCACTTTCCCTTTGCCTTTTCTTCTGACTTTGCTTTTGCCTTTCCCTTTGACTTTCACTTTGGCTTTCTCTTTCCCTTTGATTTTTAGTGTGATATTGCTTTTGCATTTCCCTTTGCCTTTCCCTTTGCTTTTGCATTTGGCTTTGTCTATGGCTTTAGCTTTGCCTTTGCCTTTGCCTATCCCTTGGCCTTTGCCTTTGGCTTTGCCTATGCCTTTGATTTTGCCTTTTCTTGTCCCTTTGCCTTTGCCTTTCCTTTTGCCTTGGGCTTTGCCTTAGGCTTTGACTTTCCCTTTGCTTTTACCTTTGCCTTTGCCTTTGAATTTTCCTTTTCTTTTCCCTTTCCTATTTCCCTTGCTTCTGTATTTGGCTTTGCCATGCCCTTGGTTTTTCCTTGGCTTTTCCTTTGAGTTTGCCTTTTCTTCGTCCTTTGCCTTTGCCTCTGCCTTTGCCTTTGCAATTGGCTTTGCTTTTCGCTTGGGCTTTGCCTTTGGCTTTCCCCTTAGCTTTGCCTCTGCCTTTGATTTTGCCTTTTCTTCTCCCTTTCCCTTTTCCTTTGCATTTGCATTTGGCTTTACCTTTGTCTTTCCCTTTGATTTTGCCTTTGTCTTTGACAATGGCTTTAGCTTTGCCTTTGCCTATGCCTTTCCCTTTAATTTTTATTTTTTCATTTCCCTGTAGTTTTCCCTTTGGTTTTGGCTTTTGCTTTGGCTTTAGCTTTGGCTTGGCCTTTGCGTTTCCCTTTGCCTTTTCCTCTGGTTTTTCCTTTGCCTTTGTTTTTTTTTTTTTTTGCCTTTGCCTTTCTCTTTCACTTTCCATTTGGCTTTCGCTTTGCCTGTGCCTATCCCTTTGATTTCTATTTTGCTTTGGTGGTTTTTTTTGTTTCATACATTCATTACATTCTTTTACTTCTTTTCACTCCTTATTTACTTCCTTCATTTCATTCCTTCATTTGATTCCTTCATTTAATTATATCATTTCCTGTCATTTTTTTTTCCTTTCTTTCATTTCATTTTATGATTTCGTTTAATTTCATAAATTTATTTCATGTCATTCTTTCATAACATGGTATCTTATCAGTATTCCATTTCGGTTTTTCATCTCAGTTAATTTCATTACCTCATTATTTAATTTCATTTCATCATTTCATTGCATTCCATTGCATTTCAATTGCATTTCCACCACAAACACCAAGAGCCCCGTCCCCCTTTGCCCCCTGGGCCCGGCACGCAAACGCTCTGCTCCTTCATGGGCACTAGTGGGCAAATCCCCGTCACCCAAACCCGCGCAGGCTCTGCCGCAGCCCGAGCTGCGTGCACAGCCCCAGCCGCAGGGAGAGCCCGGCTTCAGCGAGGGTCCCACGGCAGCACCCCCAGCGTCACCCGGGAGCTGCAGCCCGGGGAAGCGGCAGAGCAGGGCAGGGCTTGGCCACGGCAGCCGGCCGGGGGATGGCGTCTCCCGCCAGTGTTCCCTGCAGCCGGGGGCGCCGGCACCAGCGCCGAGCCGGGCGCAGCCGAGCTGGGCCCTCGGGGAAAGGATCGCTGCCCGCTCCAGCACCAGAGCTGCAGCCCGGGCCAGCCCAGGGAGGAGTGGGAGCACGGACCCCTGGGGGCTTCTTTCGGGTCAGCGGGGCCAAAAGCGGAGCGAGCAGCGCTGCGGTTCTCCAGGCTGGGCCTCTTCACCCAGTATCTTTGCTTCTCCCCGGTCTGGTTGGTTTGGCACAGGGCGGTGCGGCGAGGCAGCACGGCTGGTGAGCAAAGCTGTCCGGCCGCTGCCTCGGGGACGGGCCTGGCCTGCACCGGGAAGAGTGATACCGAATTTTGGATCACTGAAAAGGAACAGATGCCCCCCCCACCCCCAACTGGAGCAACTCAGACAAGCTGGCAAGCTTGCAAGAATTCACCACAGAACAGCCTTAGAGGTGGCCAGAGGTGATGAGGTGGAAGGAGGCGCATCCCTGAGGAGCACAGACAGCAGAGCTGTGCTGAGGCACTGTGTCCTGGAGTAGGGCAGAGGGGGGGAGCTGTGCTCAAAGAAACCAGTTTTGTATCAGTGAGGAATATGTAAATAGGCCGGGGATGGACTGAGCATGCCCAAAGGCTGAGTGCAACAAGCGGGCACAGCGAGGAAGACTATCGGCGAGCGCCAGAGGGCCTTGGAAGATAACCAGTGGACATAAAAGCGCATGGAAACATTCAAGACCAGGTTGGATGGGGCTCTGAGCAGCCTGATCTAGTTAGCGGTGTCCCTGCTCACTGCAGGGCGGTTGCACTAGATGACCTCTAGGGGTCCCTTCCAACCCAAAACATTCTATGATTGATTCTATGATTTCCAGGGATGGGGCCTCCACCACCTCTCTGGGAAACCCATGCCAGTGTTTCACCACCCTCACTGTAAAGAATTTCTTCTTTAGATCGAGTCTAAACCTACCCTGCTTCAGTTTAAAACCATCACCCCTTGTCCTGTCACAGCTGGCCCTACTAAAAAGATTGTCCCCGTCTTTCCTATGGGCCCCCTTTAAGCACTGAACAGCCACAATCAGCTCTGCCAGCAGCCTTCTCTTCTCCAGGCTGAACAAGCCCAACTGTCCCAGCCTGTCCTCATAGGAGAGGTGCTCCAGCCCTCGGAGCATTTTAGTAGCCCTCCTCTGGCCCTCCTCCAACAGGTCCATGTCCTTCTTGTGCTGAGGGCTCCAGAGCTGGACGCAGGGCTCCAGGTGAGGTCTCACCAGAGCAGAGCAGAGGGGCAGAATCCCCTCCCTCGACCTGCTGGCCACACTTCTCTTGATGCAGCCCAGGGTACAGTTGGCCATCTGGGCTTTGAGCACACATTGCCGGCTCATGTCCAGCTTTTCATCCCCCAGCACCCCCAAGTCCCTCTCAGCAGGCCTGCTCTCGATCCTTTCTTGCCCCAGCCTGTATTGATACTGGGGGTTACCCTGACCCAGGTGCAGGACCTTGCACTTGCTCTTGTTGAACCTCATGAGGTTCACACAGGCCCACCTCTCCAGCTTCTCCAGATCTCTTTGAATGACATCCCATCCTTCTGGTGTATATACTGCAGCACTCAGCTTGGGGTCATCTGCAAACTTGCTGAGGGTGCACTTGATCTCACTAAGTCATTGGTGAATATATTAAACAGCACCGGTCCCAGTACGGACCCCTGAGGGACACCACTCATCACCGGTCTCCATCCAGACATTGAGCCATTGACCACTCCCCTCTGGATGTGACCATCCAACCAATTCCTTATCCACTGAACAGTCCACCCATCAAATCCATAGCTCTCCAATGTAGAGAGAAGGATGTTGTGGGGGACCGTGTCAAAGGCTTTGCAGAAGTCCAGAGAGATGACGTCCGTTGGTTTTCCCTTGTCCACAGTTGTTGTCGCACCAACTGCCATGTTGGCAGTTCCTATCTTCTAGGGGCCCAGAAATGGCACCCAACAGGAGTCTAATGGATGGCACACACCTCACCACAGTGAGCTCATACAGCCTGGGATTCCCAGGGCTGCACTTTTAGCCTTGTTCAAAGATGCGTGCAACATTGGCTTGTTCTCTCTCACAAGAGCCCTCTGCCAACCCCATGGCCTTTCACAAGGGTTATTCCACAGAAATACCCATCCACCCCTCTAAACTCATCTCCACTATGCTGACTGCTACGCCAATATTCTGTCTGTTATAGCATGTAGCTTCTCTGATCTTTCATATATCTGCACCTGTCCCGGATACAATGACCATTTCTGAAGTCATCTTCTCAGCAGACTGCCTCAGAAAAAGCCATTTCCATGATTCTCCAGGTTTCTCCTCCCGTTATTCCCTGTTCATTCAGATACCGCTCACCTATGCTGCTGTCTTGAGCTTCAGGGAGTAAAAGCTTACACGTCTTTCAAGTGTCCTATTGTGTCCTCTGCCAACTCGTGAACTGTGTCTATATCTGCCTCTTTGTACCTACCTCCCAAAAATATTCCTCCTAAGATCAGCCCTTGTAGAAAGGCCACCTCAGTAAAGACAGCTCGTACTTAGCATGTGGTGGAGGAGTGTGATTTGTTGTTTATGGGACTTGATCGTGCTTGGCTTGGCTTTGCTTGCCAATAGGAAAAACTCTTCTGTGCCTTTGTGCAGCCAGTTTTGTAAGGAAAGCAGGGGGGAGATGGTGCACAGGAGCTGTGGCACCCAGCTGCAGAGTTCAGTGGAGAAGTCTGATGTAAGGACAAGTGATGCAAGTGCCAGGGGCCAATGAGAGCAATGGTGAGGTTGGGGAGGTGAGGAGCAAGGTTGTCCATACAGTGTCAGACCTGAAGGAACTGATTCTCCAACTTGTCCAGTCCAGACCTCCTGAGGAGGCACTCTGGATCATGATCACTTGGAGCATGCTCATATGACCTCTCCTTGACAGTAAAAAGGAATAAAGTACTCTCTTTGAAATAAATAAATAAAAAAATTAGTTCATGCACTTTGAAGTCTTCCTCCTTAACAACACTATGAAACAATTCCAATTAGCTATACAAGTCTTGAAGACTTGAGGAAAATTACAAAGAGATAAAGAGCTTCTTAGGGCATTTGGGGCTCATTACATGAACCTCAAGCTACCAAGAGAAGACTGAACAAGCAGCTCAAGAAGTCCAAGTCAGAAGAAAAACCCAAAGTTCCTTGAAGTATTAATGGGCCCCACTGAGGGGAATCACTGACAAAGCCTCCCCAGGGTCTCGTTAGAGGAGATAATTGGAGGCCATGCTTGCAGGTAGGCAAAAGCCCTGAGCAGGTGGCTGCAAAGTGGTTCTCCAGAAGTTGGCACATCCTGCAGATCACAGCATCTGTAAGTACTTCAGAGGTACCCTAATGTGCTGGAGGTGGACGTGCTGCAGAGCAGGGACTCCCTGCTGCCCCATCAGAGGGACAGGGCATGACGGCTGCCTTCTCCCAGGGAGGGCTGTAGGCTGTGAAGGTGGGTGTGCAGGCAGGGGTGCCCAGGGCTGTCCTTCCCAGCAGGGTCCCTGCACCCCAGGGGGCTGTGTGCTGGGGCAGGGACTCTGCCGCCTGCCAGGGTCAGCACTCAGCCTGCCCGGGGAGCTCCCCAGGGTTCTGCAGGAGAAGGTGTGGGTGGAAGGAGAGACCCTCAGCAAGGCAGGGTCCTTCTGCTGGTGAGAGGGAGCTTTGTGCATCAGGGCTGCTCAGAGCTTCAGCTAAATTCCAGAATATTTTTAGTAGGAGTTTTCAAGGAGAAAGTCAAGAAAAAAAATACCATAAAGAGAAGAAGAAGAGTCTCTTTTTCAATATCCTACACTTTGAGAATGGGAGGGGTTAAAAGATAAAGGATTTCTTAATTATGACAAGACACTGAGACTGCTGAATTGTAACTGTGACTGCTCACTAGGTCTGCCAGAAGCCTCACAACATGCTTTCAGCCACTCCTCTGCCTATGGACAGCACCAGCATCAAATCTGCTTGACCCATTAGGGTTATTCTGACCTGCACTATTCAAACTGCAAACGGGACTGTGCACCCAGGCAGTGCCCTGCAAACAGGCAGGGTTCTGTAGGGCCAGGGTGAGTGCACAGAGTCTGGGATAGGGTTCACGAGTTCACTGTATTTTTACGTGTGCCTCCAGTGGTCTGAGCTATTGTGATTGTTATTTCATTCTTGCTGCCAGGCTCTCTGGGGATGGGAGTTTCAGCAACTGAGTGAGGTCCAAGTGTGTCCGTGGAATGAAGTGTCCAAGCTTTCCTCTAACCTGTCGGGCTCTGAGCAAAGTAGTCTGTGTGGCTGGGGAATGAGCTGAGTGTCCCTTACTGAGCTATGTTACTGGTTGACAGCCAGTTGAATATGAGCCAGCAGTGTGCCCAGGTGGCCAAGAAGGCCAATGGCATCCTGGCCTGTATCAGAAATAGTGTGGCCAGCAGAGGCAGCTAAGTGATCGTGCCCCTGTACTCAGTGCTGGTGAGGCCGCACCTCGAATCCTGTGTTCAGTTTTGGGCCCCTCACTACAAGAAAGATGTTGCATTGCTGGAACATGTCCAGAGGAGAGCAACCAAGCTGGTGAGGGGTCTGGAACACAAGTCATATGAGGAATGGCTGAGGGAACTGGGGTTGTTCAGCCTGGAGAAGAGGAGGCTGAGGGGAGACCTGATTGCCCTCTACAACTGCCTGAGAGGAGGCTGTAGTGAGGTGGGGGTTGGCCTCTTCTCCCTGGGAACAGACGATAGGACGAGGGGCAATGGCTTGAAGCTGCCCCAGGGCAGGTTTAGGCTAGACATTAGGAAAAACTTCTTCACCAAGGGGGTTGTCAGGCTCTGGAATGGGCTGCCCAGGGAGGTGGTAGAGTCCCCATCCCTGGAGGCATTTAAAAGAAGGACGGATGAGGTGCTTAGGGACAGGGTTTAGTGGTGGGATGGCAGTGCTAGGTTAACGGTTGGACTTGATGATCTTAAAGGTCTTTTCCAACCGAGGTGATTCTATGATTCTCTGATTCTAGGACATTTGGGTATCTCCTTGGGGCATTCTTCCAAGATTTGAGCTTCCAGGATGCAAATCATTGTGTTATCTGAATGCCCCATGGAGAAGCACTGAGATGCTGCAACTGAGGAAAGGACGTTGGGTTTGTGAAAAGAATCACGTGTGTCTTCGGCAAGAATAGGGGTGCTGAGACCTTGCTCAGGTACCCTGAGAAAGGGTCAGACATTTAATGATCCCTCTGCTCCCAGCAGTGTCTGGTGTCTTTTCAGGGAAACATGGGAGTGTGATTGCCCTCCAATACCCAAAGCTGCAAGAGCAGGGCACTTGGGAACAAGCCTGTCCAGCTCCCCTCACCTTTCTCAAAGCCACAGTCAATCGCTTTGCCTCTTTGGTCTTACAGTCACGAGCTCTGAGTGCAGCAGAAATGCAGGGGACTTCTGAATTCAGAGAACTAGGCATAAGACATAGGTAGGACAAAAATTCTCTAAAATTCCTTTCTGCTCCCCATGTGCTTTCAGAACTGGGAGTGCAGATGTTAACACGCCCTTCTGCATTAGGAGTAGTTTAGTCTGTGCCCTGGTTTTGGCTGGGACAGGGTTAATTTTCTTCACAGTAGCTAGCACAGTGCTGTGCTTTGGATTTAGTACTAGAAGAATGTTGATAACACACGGATGTTTTTAGCTGTTGCCAAGTAGTGCTCAGATTACTCAAGGACTTCTTGAGCTTCTCCTGCTCGGCCAGGGGCATAACAAGCTGGGAGGGGACACAGCCAGGACAGCTGACCCAAACTGACCAAAGAGCAATTCCAGACCATAGAACATCATGCTGGGGGGGGGTTAGTCAGTCGGTTGGTTGGGGGCAGAGTGATCGCAGCTCAGGCTGTGTGATGGCGGTTTGGGCTGGGCTGGGCGTCGGTCAGCAGGTGGTGAGCAATTGCAGTGTGCATCACTTGTTTTATATATTCTCTATATTCTCTTACCATTATTATCATCACTATTGTTATTCTCTCTTACTAAACTGTCTCTATCTCAACCCACGTGTCTTACTTTTTTTTTCCCTTTTCTCCCATTCTCTCTCCCATCCCACAGAGGTGGGGGGGGGAGTGAACGAGCAGCTGCGTAGTGCTTAGTTGCCAGCCAAGTTAAAACACGGCAGCCTGACACATTCTGAATCTCCAGCCTGGTCCCCCTGCCATATTCCCACATACCCACTGCAGCAGGGCAGGAGTGACTCCTCAAGAGGCCACATGCAGAGACCTGGCTGCTAATGGCACACTCAGCCAGCACACACTGAAGCCAAGTCAGGGACCTGAAGGAAAGTTTCCTCCAGAGAAGAAAAAAGCGTGGATGTGTCAGAGGGGGACAGTGTACAAGCAATGGCATAGGTTTGGCTCAGAGAAGCCTGTCCTTACTTGTCATTGTTTTTTCCTCCATGAGCAGTGCCCCATGCCCAGAGGCAGCAGATGTCCAACAGCAGCTCCATCACCCACTTCCTCCTCCTGGCATTCGCAGACACACGGGGGCTGCAGCTCTTGCACTTCTGGCTCTTCCTGGGCATCTACCTGGCTGCCCTCCTGGGCAACGGCCTCATCATCACCGCCATAGCCTGCGACCACCGCCTCCACACCCCCATGTACTTCTTCCTCCTCAACCTCTCCCTCCTTGACCTGGGCTGCATCTCCACCACTGTCCCCAAAGCCATGGCGAATTCCCTGTGGGACACCAGGGCCATCTCCTACACAGGATGTGCTGCCCAAGTTTTTCTGTTTGTCTTTTTCATGTCAGCAGAGTGTTATCTTCTCACCATCATGGCCTATGACCGCTATGTTGCCATCTGCAAACCCCTGCACTACGGGACCCTCCTGGGCAGCAGAGCTTGTGTCCACATGGCAGCAGCTGCCTGGGGCACTGGCTTCCTGTATTCTCTCCTGCACACAGCCACTACATTTTCCATACCTCTCTGCAAGGGCAATGCTGTGGACCAGTTCTTCTGTGAAATCCCCAAGATCCTCAAGCTCTCCTGCTCAGATGCCTACCTCAGGGAGGTTGGGGTTATTGTGATCAGTGCCTTTGTGATTTTTGGCTGTTTTGTTTTCATTGTGCTGTCCTATGTGCAGATCTTCAGGGCCGTGCTGAGGATCCCCTCTAAGCAGGGACTGCACAAAGCCTTTTCCACGTGCCTCCCTCACCTGGCTGTGGTCTCCCTGTTTATCAGCACTGGCACATTTGCCCACATAAAGCCCCCTTCCAACTCCTCCTCATCCCTGGACCTGGTGGTGGCTGTTCTGTTCTCAGTGGTGCCTCCAGCAGTGAACCCCCTCATCTACAGCATGAGGAACCAGGAGCTCCAGGATGCTGCGTGGAAACTGATGACTGGATGGTTTTCTGAAGCAACAAAATTCTTCTGCACAGCAGCTATAATGTAACTCATATCAGGCCCAGCCTGTGTTCTGTGGTTTTTTTGTTTTTCTTGGTGGTGATTTTTTACATCTGGTAATGTTGTTGTTTTCCCCTTTCTAATTCACTGTCTGCTTTGCTTTCCTGACTGAGTGGCTGCATAAATGAGAAGCCACACACTTTGTGTGTTTAAAGAAAATAAAGAGCCCTTAAATGACTTCTTTTTTTTTTCCTGAGATCTTTCCTCCAATGCGTTTTTGGATCTGCAGGGCAGTTCCTGTCTGCATAGGTGGAGTGGAAAAGAGTCCCAGCATGGCAGGACTTTCAGAGACCACTAGTGCTTCGTCTTTCAAATTTTTTCTCTTTGCATCTGTGTTGGTGTAAGACCTGAATACTCTTGCTACTTGGTCACAGTCATGCTGCATGGTAGTCCTCTGACCGTAGGCAGGGACAGGTAATTGTCAAATCTGTGACCAAGCTGGTCTCCATAACAGCTTTTCCATAAAGAAAGGTGGTCTCCTCAGGGCTATGCTTGAAGGCTTAGGTCTTCTGCTAATGTTTCTCTCAAGAATGTACCCAAGAAAGTGGCCCGCAGATGAAAGCACCAGCATAGAGCTAAAGAATGTGAGTGTGCAGGGGTGGGGCACACAGCAGAGTCCTCACACAGCCAGGCCTCCTGCAAGAGACCTGAAGGACAAGCAGAGCAGGGTCTGGTCTGTGCCCGTTTTTGCTGGACACCCTGGGGAAGCTGCCTCAGGGCAATCATCCTGGACTGGCCCCTCACAATGACCATTTCCAGCTCTGGCCCCTCAGCCCAGCTTGGAGAGGTTCTTTGTCCCTCCATGGAAGGACACTGAATGAGTAGGTCAGAAGTCCATGTTTGCATGTCCATGTACAGCTGAGCTGTAAGCATGCACATCACGTATGTGAGGTGAGGGGAACCCGAGTGAGCACAAACACCATCAGCTATTCCTTCAGGTTCCATGAAGGCCTGTGGGACAGAGAGTGCCTCAAGGTCAATTCACGTTGGGAGTAACATCCCATGGGAAACCGCCTGAATGCAGCACTGGGATGTGCTTCCTTGAACCGAGGTCCCTGTGTCCATAACTCATGCCAGGGTCATCTCAGAGGAGCACAGAGCAGGGCGAAACACTGCAAGGCTGAGGTGCCTCCCAGCCTCTGGGGAAAGCAGCAGGAGGCCAGAGAGACACTAGAACTGCAACAGTTCACTGCCTCTGCGTGTGCCAGGGAACGAATCCAATCTGTGAACACCCCTGTGTGTATGAGGAGTGTGCAAGGTCAGCTCAGATGTGGACGCTTGACTGAACCCTGACATTTCTCTGTGTGATGTCAAGAAAAAACCCCACTGGCCCAGTGAGGTTTATTTGAGCTGCCTTGGACAGGCTCATTGCAAGTGCTCCTGTCTGCTACGTCACCCTTGCCAGTCATTCTGGGCTGTGCCCTCAAAAAGGTCAGAGCAATCAGAGAGGTTCTGGGGTCCTTGGAAAAGGGAGACGTCAATCCCCTACTCAAGAACAACAAGAAAGAGAATTGGCAGAATTGCACGCTGGTCGGCTGACTTCCATCCCTGGGGAGGGGATGGAACACGTCCTCCTGCAGCCATTTCCAGGCACCTGAAGGACAACAAAGGGATTGCTGAACCAAAATGGGCAAGCGAAAGAAAGGCATGCTGTGTACGTGGCATTTGGCAAGGCCTTTGGCATGGTCTGTCATGGTGTCCTTATCGCTATATTAGTGCTATCTGGGCTGAAGAAGTGGACATTGGGTGGGAAGTTGGCTGGGCGGTCAGGCCCAAACGTCATCAGTGGTCCAAAGTCCTCTGAGCAGGCAGCTACTAGTGGCAGTCCTCAGTGACCAGCACTTGGGCCAACACTGTGGAACATATTGATCATTCCCCTGTAGGGTGTGTTGGAGCGCACTTCCAGCTCTTTTGTGGATGAAGCAAAGCTGGGCGGAGGACTTGAAGAGCCTCATCTGGTTCATCCTGCCTTGAGCAGGAGAGTGAGGCAAGGTGATGTTCAGGGCTCTGTTCAAACCTGAGCTATTCTATCAGTCAGTGAATCTTTCCCTTGGAGATGTTCTTGAAGACAGAATGGGTGGAGGAAGAAGAAGATTAAAAAAAAAAAAAAAGTAGAGGCAGAAGAGGTATAAAATGTGTCAAGAGAAATGCAGCAGTTCCTGTGAAGAACATTTCTCCATTCAAATCGTTAGTAGGAAATACCTTTGATAAATTTGATAAAACAAGCATTCCTTTATCTGGTCAGGTCCTGGGCCATAAGGAGCAGTCTGGATGGGTATGGTATGATGCGGTCAATGGTGTCTCAGAAACTCCCAATCCAGGAGGAAGCAGATGGCTGTGAAGGGGCCTGTGAGGTCAGTTCTGCCTCTGGAGGTGATAGGCCAGCAGCAGGAACATGGTGTGGTGGTGTGCTCCATGCTCACCAACCCCCTCACCTGACCTTTTCCCATAACCCTGCTCAAGCAATAACCACCAGTGGCTCCTCTCTCCCTTCCATCTGCAACACCATCCTTGTACCCCCCATGCAAGCAGCCCATGTCTCTACCTCCCTCTCTCCCGTTTTGGCTTCCTTTGTACCCTCATTTCGTGCTTCTCAGTTTGTCACCGTGGGAATTCCTGCCCTGGTCAGCAGTTCCATTAAGCTAGCAGGTCCTCATATTCTCCATCTTGTCCTGCAATTCCTTATACTGTTATCCTCTCAGAGGCATGACAAATCTGGTGGACCATCTGTATGAACACATTGAAAGCTGTCAAAAAGGAGCTTCAATCCAGGAGGACCTAGAGAAATTCTGGGAAGTTGTCAATAGAAGCCTCATGATGTTTAAGAAGGAGAAGTGTCAAGTGCTCTTGCAGGGCAGAATAACCCCAAACATGAGGTCAGGCTGGACCTGAACAACTCAGGAGTGACCCTGAGGAGAAGGGCCTGGACATTCCAAGGGATGGCACGTGGGTGAGTGATACATGCTCAAAGTTACTAAGGCCAACTGAACAGGGCTGCATTAGGAGGACCATGGTCACCCAAACAAGAGTAATCACCCCCCTTGGTTCAGCACTGGTGTGGCCACATCTGGACTGGTGTGTCTGCCTGTGGGACTCCCCAGTCTGGACGAATGGGGAGGAATGGGAGAGATTCCAGAGGAGACCTGCCAGGATGGGGTTTGTGGCCTGTGTGGAGAAGCTGAGGGACCTGGGCTTCTTTAGCTTTGTGAAGTGGAGGCTCAGGCCTCTAGAATAGCCCCATGCAACTGCTTGAAGTGCACTTTCAGAGATGATGGATCTTTTCTTGTCAGTGGGAAGAGAGGGAAAACTTCGAAGTACAGCTCAGGAGGTTCAGACTTGAGGGGATGTATAAGAAGCCTCATTCAGAGGGTATCCTTGTGGTGTGAGAGGTCACCCAGAGGGAGCCTGCATCAGCCCATGGCTTTGTCTTTCAAGAAACAGCCAGCAACGTGTAGAGAGACATCAGGGAGGGTCTAGAGATGTCAGGATGAGAAATGATGGTAAAGCAAGATGGGTGTCTACAGCATGCAAGGAAAGAGCTGCAGACATGGGACAGTGTGGGACAGCCTGCAGTTGAGACGGCCAAGGGCTCTGGCAAGGCTGAAAGGCCACACAAGACCAAGGTCTTTGTCCCCTTGGCTAGGACAGTTGCATCTGCCACTGAGGCCTACCAGGAGAAACTGGATTGGGAGGCTCTGCTCTTGGTTTCCCCCTCAGCCCTTCTTGGGGAGGCCAGGAGGGGTCAGAGAATTTGCTTAGACTTTTCGTTGCTCACCCTCCCATCCCACTGCCCCCAGAAAGAGCCCTGAGGTGGGACAGGATCTGCCTTCCCAATGCCTGGGGGGTCAGGGCTTGGCCTTTCTGATTTATAAAACAAAGCAAGGCTTTTCTCATCATTACAGCCACTTGCACAGTGCCTTTGCCTCCCTGCAATCATGGCCTCCAATTATCTGCTCTAACGAGTCCCTGGGGAGGCTTTGTCAGTAAGGACCCTCACTGGGGCCCATTAATACTTCAAGGTACTTTGAGTTTTGCTTCTGGCTTCCTGAGAAGTTTTTTCCATGTTCTCTCAGCAGCTGAGCTTCATGGACTCAGCACCAAATACACCCTGGGGCTTATTAAAATACAGAAACCCATACTGAGCCATGTCCCTTCCTTTCATTTTCTTCAAGTCTTCAGGCTTTTTAGAGCTGATTAGAGACATTTCATAGTGCAGTTCAAGAGGTGGATTTCAATGAGCATTTAATAAAGGAGGTGGTTTTGCTTTTTAAAGGGCATTTTTCCATTATTTTTCAGTCTACCAAAGAAGTGACTGAAGCACTCTCCAGGTGGCATTGATGCAGGGAGTTTCTTGAGGAGGTTTCAACCAGTAGGAGAAAATGTCCCCTGAGGTCTGACTCTATATGGACAATTTTGCTCCTCACCTCCCCAGCCTCACCATTTCCGTCCTTGGTCACCTGGGAAGGAATGATCTGAATGAATGAATCACTCTTCCTTGCCTCAGACTTCTCCACTGAAGTCGGCAGCTGGATGTTACAGCTCCATTGCACCATCTCCCCCCTGCTCTCCTTAGAGAACTGAATGCACACAGGCACAAAGGAATTTTTCCTATTTGTCAGTAAATAAAATTAAAGCATGATCAGTGTTCATAAACAATAAAAGACACTCCTCAGATGTATTCTAAGTAAAATCTGCCTCTAATGAGGTCACCTTTCTGCAAGAGAAAATCTTAGGAGAAATGTTTTAAATACGTAGATAAAAAACAAGAGGGATAAACATAATTAAAGTGTTGGCTAAGGAGACAATTAGACTGCTGAAAGACAGGAAAGCTTTTAACTGCCTGAAGCTCAGAGCAGCAGCTGGCAAGCTGAGAGGAATCTGAAGAAACAAGTCATAGATTCACAGTTATAGAATACCTTAGATTGGTTCAACAGGACTTTCCCTTTGTGAGCCCATGTTGATTGTGCCTGACGGTTACGTCGTCCTTTACATGCCTTCCAGTAGCACCCAGAATCATGGAATCATGGAATATCTCAAGTGGGAAGGGACTCATTGGGATCCTCGAGTCCAATTCCCTGCTCCTCACAGGACTCCCTACCACTAAACCATATGACTGAGAGCATCCTCCAGATGCTACCTGAACTCTGACAGGCTTGGTGCTGTGACCACTTCCCTGGGGAGCCTGTTCCAGTAACCGACGACCCTCTCAGTGAAGAAATTTTTCCCAATTTCCAACCTGAACTTCCCCGGATGCAGCTTCATCCCATTCCCTCGTGTCCTGTCGCTGGTCACCAGACAGAGGAGATCAGCACCTCTGCCTCCACTGCCCCCCTTGAATAACGTGTAGACTGCGATGTGGTCTCCACTCAGCCTTCTCCTGCCCAAGGTGCACCAGCCAAGTGACCTCAGTTGCTCTTCCTAAGTCTTGCCCTCAAGACCCTTCACCATCTTGGTCACCCTCCACTGGACACACTCTCATAGTTTGATGTCCTTTTATTGAGGCACCCCAAACTGCACACAGGGCTTGAGGTGGGGCCACACCCCTGCAGTGCAGAGTGGGACAATCCTCTCCCTCGACTGGCTCGCTGTGCTGTGCTTGATGCACCCCAGGACACGATTGGCCCTTTGGGCTGCCAGGGCACACTGTTGACTCCTATTCAACTTGCCATCTTCCCAAACCCCCAGATCTCTTTCCACGGGGCTGCTCTCCAGGCTCTCCTCCCCCACTTTGTGCGTGTGACCAGGATTACCCTGTCCCTGATGGAGGCGTGTGTACTCCTGTGCTCATGTAGGTGTGACATCAGAAACACATGCACAAGCCAGCTGCATGCGTATGCCCTAAGAACTACAGCGTTGTCAGTGACATCACAACCAGCTGCACAAACCAGGGACCTACTCCTGCCCTATTAGCTATGCAGGCATATATGACATCATAAGCACCCGCACAAGACACCTGCATGTGCCTGCTACAGATCTTCCGGTGACATCCCAAACAGGTTGCCCTGGTTTCAGCTGGGACAGAGTTAATTTTCTTCCTAGCAGCTGGCACAGCGCTGTGGTTTGGGTTTAGTATGAGAATGTTGATATCTCACTGATGGTTCAGTTGTTGCTGAGCAGGGCTTACACCAGCCAAGGGCTTTTCAGCTTCCCCTGCTCTGCCAGGGGCACAGGGAGCTGGGCGGGGGCACGGTCAGGACAGCTGCCCCCAAGTGGCCAAAGGGCTATTCCATACCATGGGACATCATGCTCAGTATAGAAACTGGGGGGAGTGGGCCTGGGGCAGCGATGGCTGCTCGGGGACTGGCTGGACATCGATCGGCAGGTGTGAGCGACTGCATCACTTGTTTTTTCTTTGTTTTTTTTCCTCTCTCTTGTTGTTTTCCTTTTAATTACAAACTTATTATTACTAATATTGTTATTATTGTTATTTTTATTGGTTTTATTGCTATTATTGTTATTATTAAATCGTGAAACTGTTCATCTCAACTTATTAATTTTCTTACTTTTGCCTTTCGAGGCGAGGAAAGGTGAGTGAGCGGCTGTGTGGTGCTTAGTTACTGCCTGGGGTTAAACCAGGCCAGTCCCCAACGTGGGGCTGAAAGCACCAGGGGAGACTTGAGGCTGACCCCTAGGGTTTTGGAGTCGGGGATACAGAAGATCCAAAACACGCTATACTCCAACTGAAAAAGAGATATTGGCAGCACGTGAAGGGGTTCGAGCTGCTTCAGAAGTGGTTGGTGTTGAAGCACAGCTCCTCCTGGCACCCCGACTGCCGGTGCTGGGCTGGATGTTCAAAGGGAGGGTCCCCTCTACACACCATGAAACTGATGCTACATGGAGTAAGTACATCACACTGATTACATAACAAGCTCAAATAGGAAACCCCAATTGCCCAGGAATCTTGGAAGTGATCATGGACTGGCCAGGAGGCAAAGATTTTTTAATATCACCACAGGAAGAGGTGGTGTGTGCTGAAGAAGCCCCACTGTACAATAAATTGTCAGAAAATGAGAAGCAATGTACCCTGTTCACTGATGGGTCCTGTTGTCTTGTGGGAAAGCATCGGAGGTGGAAGGCTGCTGTATGGAAACCTATACGACAAGTGGCAGAGACTGCTGAAGGAGAAGGTGAATGGAGTCAGTTGGCAGAGCTGAAAGCCATCCAGCTGGCTTTGGATATTGCTGAATAAGAAACATGGCCAGAGCTCTATATCTGTACTGAGTCATGGATGGTGGGAAATGCCCTGTGGGGGTGGTTGCAGCAATGGAAGCAGAGCAACGGGCAGTGCAGGGGCAAACCCACCTGGGCTGCCGCATTGCGGCAAGATATTGCTGCCTGGGTAGAGAACCTGGTTGTAAAGGTACGTCACATAGACACTCATGTACCAAAGAGTTGGGCCTCTGAAAAACTTCAAAATAACCAGCAGGTGGATCAGGCTGCTCACACTGAAGTGGCTCAAGTGGATCTGGAATGGAAACTTAAGGGTGAACCATTTCTACCTTGGTGGGTCCATGACACTTCAGGGCATCAAGGAAGAGATGCAACATACAGATGGGCTCATGATCGATGGGGTGCACTTGACCATGGACACCATTGCACAGGTTATCCATGAATGTGAAACATGGGCTGTGATCAAACAAGCCAAGTGGTTAAAGCCTCTCTGGTATGTTGGACAGTGGCTGAAATGCAAATATGGGGCGTCCTGTCAGGTTGATTACATCACACTCCCACAAACCCGCCATGGCAAGCGCTATGTGCTCACCATGGCGGAAGCAACCACTGGATGGCGCGAAACACATTCCCTGCCCCATGCCGCTGCCCGGAACACTCTCCTGGGCCTTGAAAAGCAAGTCCTATGGTGACATGCACCCCAGAAAGAATTGAGTCAGACAATGGGACTCATTTCTAAAATGACTTCATAGACATCTGGGCCAAAGAGCATGGCATTGAGTGGGTCTATCCCATCGCCTGTCATGCACCAGCCTGTGGAAAAAGGGAACTGTTAAAGACTGCCCTGAGAGCAATGGGTGGGCCACACTGAGAGGGCAGTTGGGCTGGCCCTGCCCAATCCAAACTCTTACGTGCTGTGAAGGGGGATAAAGTCCCTGTACAAGGGACATAAAGTAAGTGCTGGGGGGGACACTCTGGGTTACTCCTGCCTCGATCAAAGGCAAAACAATTTGTGGGATTGCTTTTACTCAAGGATGTGGCTCCACTTGGTGGGTGATGTGGAAAGATGGGTAAGTCCGATGTGTACCTCAAGGTGATTTGATTTTGGGTGAGAATAGCCCATGATGTGAATGATATGCTGCTAACGGCCATACAGCACTGTATGTTGCCATTTTTATGATTGCTCTATGTGATCTCAATGGTAATACAGTAACAATCGTCCAGATTAATGAGACATTAACTTTGGTTAAATGGAGCAAGTGCAGCAGTGATAGAACCAGAACAGGCTTCAGCATGCAACAATCCGACACCACACAAAACCTCTTCTGCCCTGAAAGACTGTTATGACAGATGGGCCCAAAGTCATGGACAACGTGAACTCAGCAGACATTTTAGAGGGATGGCCCATAGACTGAGGGAATGATATCTGTGTGTATATCAAAGGACAGGGAAAGTGGTGGTGATTGATTGGAAAGTATTGGAGAGTGTGGGACCTGGACATGACATAGATGGTATAGAATAAGGGGTGGATACTGTCCTGGTTCCAGCTGGGAAAGAGTTAATTTTCTTCCTTATCTTTATTATTCATAATTCTTATTTTTATTATTACTATTATTATTATTGTTCTTCCCATTTCTGTCCCATTAAACTATCTATATCTATATCTATATCTATATCTATATCTATATCTATATCTATATATCTATCTAAACACACAAATTTATTTTTTATTTCTACGCACAATTCTCTCCCCTATGCCACTGGCGAGGTGGGGAGTGAGCGAACAGATGTGTGGTGTTTAGCTGGCTGCCAGGTTAAACCACAGAGGTGAGCAGAAGAGGCTGGGAATGGCAACCAGGGTCAAACAAGTTTTCAGGTCAGAGCCCTGTTTCTGAGAATCTGGGAGGTCTAAGGCCCCACTTGCAAGTCAATGTACACGTCAGGATCAGGCCTTTGAGGGTAAGCAGGGTCAGACGCTGTCAAGTGGTAGCCAGGCAGGTCTGTAGTGGCAACACAGGTCCAGGACACAGCAAGGAAGAGTGTCTGCATCTGAGTCCAGATGAACAGGGCCCATAGCAAGGCATGGCTGTGGCCAGATCAGTGCTACTGCATCTCATGTCAGGCAGGGATTGAAGGCCCAGGCCTGAGCTTAAAGGAAGCACCTGGACCCATGGGCAGAGGGAGTGGGTGAAGGTCCTACGTAAGGTTGGTCAGGGCTGTTAAAGCCTCTAAGTGCTCTCAAGGAATTTGGAACTATTTCAGGTCTTCAAGGAGGACAGATTGCCCACAAAAAATAAGTCCATGGGGGTGTGCAGATGTTACTCTGCCGTCACCAGATTCTAGAAACTCCCAATTCACATCAGGTAAGCACTCACCTACCATCAGCCCTATCACATACTGTAGAGCCCCAGGCAGGTTAATTGAAGACAATTCCCCACAGGAAATCCCTGAAATACAGGGATGCTGACATCATGACACTGAGCCCATGGAGAAGCAAGAAAAGCAATGAGCCTCTTTAGGGTATGTTCCCTGGACCTTCTCTTGACAGTAACTTTGAAAGGAGATCTAAGCCTTCAGGCACTGCCCTCAGGTGCCAATGTCCTATGATAGAAAGACTGTTATGGAAGCCACCTCTGTCACAAAAAAGCTCCTTGCCTGTCCATGATTGTGGCCGCGCGACTTCTCAAAGCAGGACTGTGACCAAGCTGCAGGAGCACTCAGACATTTAACAGAAGGCCTCAGGACAGTGTGGAGTTGGAAAGAGCAGATTTCCAAAGATCAAGGGCCAGTTCTCCCTGGCCGAGCTGCTGTGCTAGGAGTCTTTTCCCTCCACCTCTGCACACATGCACTGCTGATGCAGTCCCAGAGAAGATCTGAGGAAGGATCTTGGGCAACCAAGTCAGCAGAGTATACTTTATTTTATTTAAATGCACAGAGATTGTGGCTTCTGAAAGTCTCTAGGTCACACAAGACTGATAGATAGTGATGTAGAAATGGTGTGACCAGTGACATTCCTTACTGGAAAACATGATCACAGTTAGGAAAAGAAAAAAGTCAAAACAGAAAGAAGGACAAATAGCAGAAAGAGGCTGATCTTATGAGCATCTACATTATGAGTAATTTCCCAAGATGATAGCTCATTTCTTCTGAGAAAATCCAGTCATCAGTTTTCTCATGGAATTAATGAGTTCCTTGTTCCTCATGCTGTAGATGAGGGGGTTCACTGCTGGAGGAAACACCGCATACAGGACTGCCACAACTAGATCCAGTGATGGAGAAGACATGGCGGGAGGTTTCATGTTGGAAAATATGCCAGTGCTGAGAAACAGGGAGACCACAGCCAGGTGAGGGAGGCACGTGGAAAAGGCTTTGTGCCATCCCTCCTGAGAGGGGTTCCTCAGCACAGCCCTGAAGATCTGCACATAGGACAGCACAATGAAAACAAAACAGCCAAGTGCTAAACAGACACTGACCAAAATAAACCCAACCTCCCTGAGGTAGGCATCTGAGCAGGAGAGCTTGAGGATCTGGGGGATTTCACAGAAGAACTGGTCCACAGCATTGCCCTTGCAGAGGGGCAGTGAAAATGTAGTGACAGTGTGCAGGAGAGAGTTGATGAACCCACAGCCCCAGGCAGCTGCTGCCATGTGGACACAAGCTCTGCTGCCCAGGAGGGTCCCGTAGTGCAGGGGTTTGCAGATGGCAACGTAGCGGTCATAGGCCATGACGGTGAGAAGATAATACTCTGCTAATGTCAGGAATGTAAACAGAAACAGCTGGACAGCACATCCCAAGTAGGAAATGGCCCTGGTGTCCCTTAGGGAGTTGGCCATTGATTTGGGGAGAGTGGTGGAGATGGAGGCCAGGTCGAGGAGGGAGAGGTTGAGGAGGAAGAAGTACATGGGGGTGTGGAGGTGGTGGTCATAGGCTACAGCTGCAATGATGAGGCCGTTGCCCAGGAGGGCAGCCAGGTAGATGCCCAGGAAGATCCAGAAGTGCAAGAGCTGCAGCTCCCGTGTCTCTGTGAATGCCAGGAGGAGGAATTGGGTGATGGAGCTGCTGTTGGACATCTGTTGCCTCTGGGCATGGGGTCCTGTTCTTAGAGGAAGAGACTGTGAAGACTTAGGGGAGACTTCTCTGAGGAAAATCTGATACTTTCACTATGCTACACTTCTCACTCCCCCTTCCTTTTCCAGGACACCTTCCTTCTGCTCCGTGGCTGCAGATCTGGCCTGTGTTGGCCGAGTGTGCTGTGAGGAGCAGAGGCCTCTGCCTGCTGGCTGCTGAGGAGTCAGCCCTGCTCTGCAGCAGTGAGCTCAGGGGAACGGTGGGAGCAGGGGCCAGTCCTGCTGTTTCCTTTGTCAGATTAAACTGTTCCTATCGCAGAAGGGTTTGTCAGCGCATTCACTCTCCATGTTAAGGGACGAGGATAGCAGAAGGCAACTGGAGAGGTTTGCAGATTTTAAAGCTCTCCCAATCTTACCTGCAGAGCTATCTTGGATGTCAGAAACCCTCAGCATTTCTGCTGCACTCAAGGAGAACTGAGAGAGTCCAGCAAGGCCAAAGGATTGCCTGTGGCTTAGTGCAGGGTGAGGGCGGCTGGTCTGTCCCTCAACTTATTCTGAGCTGAAACTGGCTTGTTCTTCATGAGATGGAGGGTGACACGGTCTTGTGTTATACCTGAAAAACAACCAGACACTACTGATAACAGTGGGATCCAGTGAAGATCTCTAAATGTCTCACCCTCTCTCAAGGTCTCTCTACCCCACTTCAAGCCAAGGACACGCATGGCTCAATTCACAAACTCCACACCATTTTCTCCATAGAGAAAATTTTCTTGAAGAAAATATTTTGAGAAATTTTTTTCACGGAGAAAACATTTTCTCCACCTCTGTGCTTCTTCATGCACTGTTAAGATAACAAAATTTTGCGACAGGTTCAGATTCTGGAGGGCAACACACAGCTTGGAAGGAAACCTCAAACAGATATCCAAGTGCCCTAATGGCATCATCTGATTAAGGGAAAACCAGATTATTCTCCAGTCCCACGAGCTGCATTGCTCACAGCCCCAAAGGTTACAGGAACTCTGGAACAGTCATTCCCATGGACACAGCTTCATGGGGGAACCAACATCAGTGTGTGACTCTGCAGCTGAAACTCCCATTCCCCAGATAATCTGGCAGAAGAATGAAATAACAATAGCAATAACACAGACCAGTAGAGGAACAAGGAAAAATACAGTGAGCTCAGAGAGGCCAGGGCAGAGGCAGGCGGGCCCGCAGGCAGCGTTACCCTGCCCCAGCTCTGCACCCCACCTCCCAGGCACCACCATGGCCGGGCAGCTGCTCTCAGCCCCTGGGCTCTGTCGGGGGAAATGGCCACGGGGCTGGAGAGCTGCCCCACGGCTCTGCTGGAGCTCTGGCTGCAGAGGAGCTGGTTCCACCTTGGAGCCCCCAGCCCTGAGGGCAGAGGCTTTGCTGGCTGGGAGAGGAGGCCAGAGGGCTTGCTCAGAGGAAGGGGATTGCATTGGAGGGGATCACTTGCAGCTTTCTGAATTCTCCCTCCCACAGCATTTCTGGGTTTAGATTCCTCTCATTCACTGTTCATACTACTGCTGCCTGGAGATTCTGACCCTGGGAGGTGTTTCCCTGTCCCACATCTTTTCCCTGTCACCACTCACAGACCCCATCCCAAGCTCTGTGCACTCACCCTGGCCCTCCAGAACCCTGCCTGTTTGCAGGGCACTGCCTGGGCGCATGTTCCTGTTTACAGGTGGAACAAGAGCAGGTCAGAAAAACCCTGATGGGTCCAGCAGAGGTGATGGTGGGGCTGTCCATAGGCAGAGGAATGCCTGAAAGCAAATTAGGAGTGTGCTGGTAGACCTACCGATTACTCAAAGTAGTAGCTCAGCAGTCTCAGTGACTTGTCAACATTAAGAATTGATTTTATAAATTAAAACCCTTCCCATTCCCCAAGAGTGGGAAAATGAAAACACAGACTCTGGAAAATCACCTATCATTATAGTAACCCTTGTCTTGACATTCCCCTTGAAATCAAGTATTGGAAATAATCTGGAAGTGAGATGAAGCTCTGAGCAGCCTTGAACCACACAGCACCCTCTCAACAGCAGAAGGACCCTGCCTTGCTGGGGGTCTCTCCTTCCACCCACAGCTTCTCCCTGCAGAACCCTGGGGAGCTCCCCGGGCAGGCTGAGTGCTGACCCTGGCAGGCGGCAGAGTCCCTGCCCCAGCACACAGCCCCCTGGGGTGCAGGGACCCTGCTGGGAAGGACAGCCCTGGGCACCCCTGCCTGCACACCCACCTTCACAGCCTGCAGCCCTCCCTGGGAGAAGGCAGCCGTCATGCCCTGTCCCTCTGATGGGGCAGCAGGGAGTCCCTGCTCTGCAGCACGTCCTCCTCCTCTGCACCCAAAAAGCCCTGAGAGTTGTACTTACAGATCCTGTAACCTGTGGGATGTGCCAGCTGTAGGAGATGCTACCAGGATCTCCAAATGCAGTTTCTGTATCCACAGACTTTACCTTCTGTCAGTATTTCTCTTTCCATGAGCTCTCAGCATCCTCCCACCCCAGGCTGCCTTTAACCTCTCTCTGCCTCGCTCCTCTCCCCTCGCTGCCTGCAGGCAGTGCCCTCAGCCCTGCTGCGCTTTGCAGAGGAGCTGCTCCTGGGCAGAGCTGTCTCTCGGCAGCGCTGCCCCCTTGCCATCAGCTCCCTCCATCCCAGGAGCCCAGCCCAGCTCAGCAGCACAGGACCAGCCCAAGGCACCACTTGCTCTGCACCCTCGGGGCTCCCTCCAGGTGTCCCTGGGGCTGCAGGAGAACTTGCTGTGACACAGGCCGAAGTCATCCCTGATGTTCCCTCCCTCAGATGAGGAGAAACACTTCTTTCCTGAAGTGTCATTGCTCCTATTAGAAAAATACTTGGCATGAGAATCACTGGTTTTGTCCCATCATTAGACAGGACACCTGGAAGGTGACAGGGAATGACCTAAGTTCTTCAAGCTGGGAGCATGTGTTCAGTTCAATGAATTTAGGCATTTCATCTTGGGTCTTCAGACCTGGGCCTTGAAAGACATGCAGCTCTCTTGTGTCCATGCCACGGCTCTGCTCTGAACCAAAGCCTTTGCACACACAGGGTCATGGATGCTGGGTACCAGGTTTTTTATGGCAAGTCAGAGCTGGCCTGGTGCCACAGCTGCAGGGCTTCAGCCCAAATGTGCAGCAATGCCCTCAGCCAGGGGCACAGGCGGGAAGAGCTGGAGCCGTTCCTGAGGAGACAGAGCTGTGACATGGTTGCAGAACTCAGTCCAGCTGCTCTTCAAGGACAGCAGCCTCCAAGCTCAGCAAGGGTCCAGATCGAAACTCCGTCTGACCTTGAAAGGCAACTGAAGGGCACCACAATGAGTGTGTGCTACTGCAGGAGCAGTGAAGGGAGAAACACAGATCCTGTGTGGGCACTGCTGAATTCAGTAAGAGCTGGTGTAGATGGACCTGAGCTTCTCTGTGTCCTCTTTGCCTCAGTCTCTCCCATCAAGGTCTCCCAGGCCTCTGTGACTCAGGGCAGGACTCTGGAGGAGATCAGCCAGGGTTGGATGGGGATCAAGTCAGGGATCACTGGAGCAAATGCAATCCTTTCCAGTCTCTGGGAGAGGAGGGGCAGCACCCCAGGGAGCTGAGTGAGCAGGGCAATGTCACAGCGAGGCCACTCTCCATCGCCTCTGAAAGGTCATGGAGACTGTGGGGGACTCCGTGATGTCTGGTAGCAGGCACACATTGCATGCACCTTTCCAAAATGCCCAAAGGATGAGCAGGGGAATAAAAGGCTGTGCCCCAGAGCGTGGCCACTCGGATCCCATTTCTGGGTTTCTGGAAGGAAACTGGGTACGTTGTTCCTGGCCATCTCCTTTGCTTCCTCTTATGAAAGGACTCGACTGCTGGATGCAGGGAGAACAGTGATGGTCTTCTACCTGGAAGTCATCAAGGCTTTCAGCATCATCCCTCCATACATTCCTTGTGTCCAAGTTAGGACAGTATGGGCTGCATAGGCGGGTAAGTAGTTGAGTAATAAACCAGCTGGAGATCTGGGCTTGGAGGAGGGTGGTACATGCTTGGTGCTCTGGAGGCATCCAGCTGGTAGGGTCCTGCAACCAGCATTGTTTAACGTCTTTTTAATGTCCTGGAGGAGATGAGAGAGTACTTTCCCATAAAGTTTGTAGAAGACATCCCATTCAGGAAAGCAGGGCAAGGCTGAAGGGCTGGGTTTCCATCCCAAAGGACTTAGACAGGCTGGAGAGATGAGCAGAAAAGAACCTCATGATACCCAGTGAAGATTCAACCCAAATCCTACTCCTAAAGTGGATCCACTCCTAAAGTGGATGTCGGCTCTGAAATGGCATAGGACAGGGACTGCCCAGA